>CM042401.1:31235359-31305359 GCA_023634145.1 Thymallus thymallus
TCCAGAGGATGTATTCCCTCCTCCCCACCAACACCACACACACACACACACACGCATACACGCACTTCTGTTTGTGTTTGGTAGCAGGGAGCAATGTGGAAGGGCGTAAACAGGATTAGGGAGACGGTTCCACTGTCACACAGACCTCCGGATCGTAATTCACATGCCTTCCTAACAGCTTGGCACAGCTTTAAGTCACCTAAGGTTTGCCTTGACATGAAATGCAGACCTGAGAACCAACAAGGTTATCAGGGGGGAGTGATGCACTGCGATGCCATGCGGAGGTGGAAACACATCCAGTCCTATTGGGAGCTGAGGGTCAGGGGAAGCCACAGGGTACAAAACACCCGATGTCCTCAGCATGCCACCGGAACCCCCACTCCTGCCACATGTGATGTGACACCTATCTAACAATCCTCTTCATTAATTTTATCTCCCCCGACATAAACCTTTAATATGCACACCGGCAGTATATAAGACATTGAGGGCAACTTAAATGACTGCAACCTGTAATTACTGTTCCAGCACTTGATTAGAATAATCTGATTGCAATTATTGAGTGACTTTAAATACAAGCCGCGAGCTACAGAACAATAATTCAAGGGCAGCGATTGGGAACGAAGAATGTGTTTCTTTTTGGCTGTAAAATTATGTTCTAATCGGAGCTGACTGGGGAAGACCTGCCAGGGAGCCTTTCACCTCAATTAAGACCTATTTATGCAGTGAGGAGGAAGAAGTTTGTGCTGCGATGTGGCGTTTAACCACGATTCCGACACTTTATGAGCCATCACGGATCACAGAGCAAACCCCCCCTAACAAGTAAACACGCAGATACACAGCAGCACACAGGCATGGCCGACACGCTTTACACACTCACACACACACGCAAAACACAAACAGACACAAAAAGTGCAGAGCTGTTGCGTCTCAGTTAATGGGGTAAAAAACTCAAAATAATCTCTCAATCTTCAAAGGCAAGACTATAGATAAAGTTTATAGCTGCCATAACCATAAACCCTGAATCAAACTCAGTCAACTGCCAGTCCCTATATCTGGAGTCAACATGGCTGCCAGTCCCTATATCTGGAGTCAACATGGCTGCCAGTCCCTATATCTGGAGTCAACATGGCTGCCAGTCCCTATATCTGGAGTCAACATGGCTGCCAGTCCCTATATCTGGAGTCAACATGACTCCCAGTCCCTATATCTGGAGTCAACATGGCTGCCAGTCCCTATATCTGGAGTCAACATGACTCCCAGTCCCTATATCTGGAGTCAACATGACTACCAGTCCCTATAATCAAATCAAATTGCATTGGTCGCATACACATATTTAGCAGATGTTATAGCGGGTGCAGCGAAATGCTTGTGTTCCTAGCTTCAACAGTGTAGTAATATCTAACGATACACAACAATACACACAAATCTAAAAGTAAAATAATGGAATTAAGAAATATAGAACTAGTGACTAGTGATGGCTATTTAACAGTCTGATGGCGTTGAGATAGATGCTGTTTTTCAGTCTCCCGGGCCCAGCTTTGATGCACCTGTACTGACCTTGCCTTCTGGATGATAGCGGGGTGAACAGGCAGTGGCTCGGGTGGCTGAGGTCCTTGATGATCTTCTTGGACTTCCTGTGACACCGGGTACTGTACGTGTCCTGAAGGGCAGGCAGTGTGCTCCCGGTGATGCGTTGGACTGACCTCACAAGCCTCTGGAGAGCTCTACGCTTACCGTACCAGGTGGTAATACAGCCTGACAGGATGCTCTCAATGTGTTAACTGTTTGTGAGGGTCTTAGGGGCCAAGCCAAATTTGTTCAGTCTCCTGAGGTTGAAGAGGCGCTATTGCGTCTTCTTCACCACACTGTCTGTGTGGGTGGACCATCTCAGATTGTCAGTGTTGTGTACGCAGAGGAACTTGAAGCACTTGAAGCTTTTCACCTTCTGCACTGCGGCCCCATCGATGTGGATTGGGGCATGCTCCCTCTGCTGTCTCCTGAAGTCTATGATCAGCTCCTTTGTTTTGTTGACATTCCTTGCACCACTCCACCAGGGTACACAACTCCTCCCTGTAGGCTATCTCGTCATTGTTGGCAATCAAGCCTATCGCTTTTGTGTTGTCTGCAAACTTGATGATTGAGTTAGGAGGCGTGGGTGGCCACACAGTCATGGGTAAACAGGGAATACAGGAGGGGGCTGAACATGCACAATTGTGCAGTCCCTGTGTTGAAGATCAGCTTAGTAGAGGTGTTGTTGCCTACCTTCACCACCTGGGGAAGGAAATCCAGGACCCAGTTGCACAAGGCGAGGTTCAGACCAAAGGCCCTGAGCTTAATGATGATCTTGGAGGGTACTATGGTGTTGAAGGCTGAGCTGTAGTCAATGAAAAACATTCTTACATAGGTATTCCTCTTGTCCAGATGGGATAGGGCAGTGTGCAGTGCAATGGCATCATCTGTTGATCTTTGGCGCGGAATGTGAATTTAAGTGTATCTAGCCTCTCAAAGCACTTCATGATGACAGAAGTGAGTGCTGCTTGGCGATAGTAATTAAGTTCAGTTACCTTCTTTTCTTGGGTACAGGAAAAATGGTGGACAAAATGTAGCAAGTGAGGACAGCAGACTGGGATAGGTAGAGATTGAATATGTCCGTAAACACTTCAGCCATCTGGTCTGCGCATGATCTGAGGACACGGCTAGGGCTGCCGTAGCCATCCCAGAAGGGAGAATAACAATAATGAATGTGTTGATAAAACTTTGGTAGCATTTTCCTCATTTTCCTTGTTTTATTAAAGTCTCGAGCTACAATAAATGCAGCCTCAGGAAATGCGGTTTCCAGTTTGCACAAGGTCCAGTGTAGTTCCTTGAGAGCCAACGTGGTGTCAGCTTGAGGGGGAATATACACGGCTGTGACATTAACCAAAGAAAATTCTCAAGGGAGGTAATGCGGTCAGCATTTGATTGTGAGGCATTCTAGGTCGGGCAAACAAAAGGACTTGTGTTTGTGTACATTACCACATTCACACCATGAGTAGTTAATCATGAAACATACACCTCCGTCTGATGCCTCTCTGGCACAAGAAAATAAAATATATACTGCAAAGTTGGTTAGGAGCCTGAAACAAGGCGGCCATGTTAATCTGCACCATTACTAGACTTGAAGTCAACATGGCTGCCAGTCCCTATACCTGGCAAACCAATGTCCAAATATTAATCGTCAGAGAAATTGATAAATCATTACTTTCACTTCGTGACTCACTTTACTCTGAGAATTGTGTTAGGTGATTCATTAAAAAAGGTGGTGCAACTGGGAAAAAGTAGAAGCACCGGCACTGATTCCATGGTCAAAGTGAAGTACTGTAGGGTTGCACATTTGGGGGAATATTCAGAGGTTGAAACTTTCTGTGGGAATTAACAGGAATATATGGGAATATGCCTGTCACTGTCACTTTCCAACCTTGTTGAGGATGGCTCGTTGTCAGGCTCAAAAAGCCTCAAATTTGCCCAGATGGCCACCTATTTTTCAACCCTTGTCAGCCTGTTGCGTGCTTTGGTGTGTGTGTTCCCAAACAAGAACCAGTTGCGCTCTAAGGCAGCTGATGTTTGTGGGATTTGGAGGATGATGGAGGCAACAGGGGAAAGAGCCTCAGATCCACAAAGTCCCTTCCACCAGGTGGCTGATGAGATATGTTGGCACGACTGCCATATCGCATCTCCATCCCAAAGCTCTTGCTTGGAAGTGTACTTCGCCAGACTGCCAAGAACCTTGCCCTCAAACAGGCCAAGGTGGCAAGACACGGTAGTGATGACACCATAGCCCTTGTTGATCTCTGCACCAGACAGGATGCTCTTGCCAGCATACTTGGGGTCCAACATGTACACTGCGGCATGTGTGGACTTCAGGCATAAGTCTTCACGCTTTTTGATGTATTTCAGAACTGCAGTTTCCTCTGCTTGGAGCATCAGTGAAGTGGGCAGGGCATTATGGATTTCAGCCCCATCAAGAGTCTGAACATCAGACAGGATGGCATTGTCTCCCTCAATCCATGCAATGGCTACTGCTATAGGTTTCAGGAGTTTCAGGCTGCTTACCACTCTCTCCCAAAATACATAATCCAGGAGGATCCTCTTGATGGGGCTGTCCATATCGGCAGACTGTGATATGCCCATTTCTTGGAGAGACTCTTTCCCCTCCAGGAGACTGTCAAACATGATGACAACGCCACCCCAACGGGTGTTGCTGGGCAGCTGCAATGTATTGCTCTCATTCTTCTCACTTTGCTTGGTGAGGTAGATTGCTGCTATAACTTGATGACTCTTCACATACCTAAATATTTCCTTGGCTTTCTTGTAGAGTGTATCCATTGTTTTCAGTACCATGATGTCCTTGAGGAGCAGATTCAATGCATGAGCCGCACAGCCAATGGGTGTGATGTGAGGGTAGGACTCCTCCACTTTAGACCAAGCAGCCTTCATGTTCACAGCATTGTCTGTCACCAGTGCAAATACCTTCTGTAGTCCAAGGTCATTGATGACTGCCTTCACAGCTCAGTTGCATACACAGCTCGAGCAATACATTTACGTTCCTCCATTGCGTCAAAAAAACTTCTGATTCCAGGAGGACCATGAGCTGTTGCTATCGATAAGGTGTATGATTCATCATTTTCACCTTGAATAGAAGTAGAGGGACTTTTGTCAGAGGATGCTTGTTGTGAGCGCTGAGGGAACTTTATCTTTGTTGCATTCTTCGCATATGATTTGGCACAGTATTTGCAAATGTACACAGCTTTTCCTTCTACATTAGCAGCAGTGAAATGTCTCCACACATCAGATGCTTTTTCCTGTAAAGATGAGAAAAAAAGGAGTAAAAAAAAATCAAATACAATTCCATGTACAGATAAATAGTTAAGCAGTTAGATTAAACAACTCCTTTGTAAGATAAATGTGTTAAAATGAAACATGTATGGAAACAGGTGAATTAACACAGCAAAAACTAACTAGCAGAAATTGTTAACAAGTTAGAAATGATTTAAACACACTTTGCTGTAGGCTACTATTTACTAGTTAACAAAAAATCATGTATGTCATATAAAATATATTCACCCCACCCAGTATTGTAATCAGAACTTACCAGAAAGCATGTAGTCCTTGGCTCAGACAGTGTAGTAGTGTGGGCTCAATAGCATCTCATTAGTGTGCAAGATCTTGAGAATCAGCTGTACATGTGATGGAAGAGTGCACTGCACATGCAGAGGGTAGCAATTCCATTGAATTGGGGATAGTTTAAACAAAATATACCACAAGACCTAGAATTGCCACAAAAAAGGTTCACTGTTAAAAGTTTACCGGAACGTTTCCGACCCTTTGCAACCCTAAAGTGAAGCTGAGGATAGTCCTGTTGTCTCTGGCTTGCAGGCTGACCCACTGTGGCTGTTAAAAAAAACAACACGTATTAGCAGCCTATAGTATTCATGTAGGCACACACATTAATCTGTCCTCCTGTTTGTGTGTGTGTGTGTGTGTGTGTGTGTGTGTGTGTGTGTGTGTGTGTGTGTGTGTGTGTGTGTGTGTGGTACTCCGGTACTCTTATCTCAACAGTCATTTCAAAAGGGGAAAGCGTTCAATAATCCCCTAATTGAACTGTTACATGCTCACCAGAAGGAACAGAGCCGTTGTGTCCTATTCTATATATAAGTTCAAATAGCTTGGGCAATGTGTCAATGCTCAAAACATCTTTGTTGGATCATAGGGCTCGGAGTTAATGAAAATACTCTGTGTGATAACCACCTAATTGGATGACAATGAGCCAATAACATCAATGGCTAATGACACTAGTCTAAGGCACCCTGGGCCCCACTGTGGCACGTCCAACACTGATAGAGCAGGATCAATCACAGCAGCCTTGATAGCTTCATTATCCTGATGAAAGAAGGTGTTAGACTCCAAAGATGGCCGACTACCATGTTCCGTCTCAGGGGAACGGACTGAACCCTGCAGTCACACACAATGTGGACTCTCAGCCTGACCTTTGTTTCACTGGACACCAACAGTAGTGTATTAAGTGAAGCACTAGGGGAGAGGATGAGTTTCACTGGGGCTGAAACTGAGGTAAAACAGCAAGTCTGACTACAGAATTATAGGCAAAGGAAAGGTTACAATAGGTCAAATTCACACCCACTGTTCAACAAAACATACAGAAGAGGATCATTATAGATTGACAAAAAATTTGTATCTAAGAAAATATAAATATTATAAATAAACATGTTTTTTTGTTGACCTGGTGACAAGGCAGCCATAAGCCTCTCAGCAGTGATCACATATTCTCAGTGATATCTGAGCAGTGACAGTCTAAACTGTCTAAACCTAGTGATTCAACCCTTAACACTACACCTCCCTCACTCCTACTACCTTCTAGGATCTGTCACTCAGAGAGGGGTGTGTGTGTGTGTGTGTGTGTGTGTGTGTGTGTGTGTGTGTGTGTGTGTGTGTGTGAGCGTGCTTGCGTTTATAGTACTTATGAATATATATATTTGTACCATTATTTTACCAGTTAAGATGACTAAGAACACATTTACAGCAACGACATGGGGAAGAGGAGGGGGGATGAATGAGCCAATTGGAAGCTGGGGATGATTAGGTGACCATGATGGTCTGAGCGCCAGATTGGGAATTGACTTATTTGTTTGTATGTTTGATAAAGTATGAGTGGGCGACTGCACCTTGCGTTTATGCATACAGTATGTGTGCGTGTGTGCGTGTGTACGTGTGTGCGTGTGTGTGTGACCACACGGTACTGTATATGTGTGTAAGTGGGTGTGGGCGGCAGTGGGTGGGTTGAAGGGGGCTGAACTTTCAGGAACTGTCAGGTCTCAACAATGGGGTAAGAGTAAACAAGCGTGATGAAGGCTAATCACATTAAGCTAAGGCACAGACTATGTAGGCATGGCCCTTTTAATCCACACTGCTCCATAACCTGATCATATTAACCTAATCCCAGAGAGAGAGGAGGACCAAGAGGGGCTTTTCAAATTGCATTACACTAGGTATTATCATCTTTAGGCCAATTATCTGGCTGCTGTAGCAGAACACTCAGCTATCAGACAGAGTGGTTTAGTTGCATTCATTCATTTGTTTCTGTATGATTTGGAGGTAGTGAAAGGCTTTTTCATAGGGTTGGATGAAAGTATCAGGCCCAAACAAGAAGGCCTGTTTAGTCCTCAATTTATCATTGTAGGTGACTTCAGGTTTAGCCATATAGAACACAACAATTCATTCTTAGATATTATTCAGTTAACACAACAAATCATTCTTACAGATATTATTGTCAACGGGCCATTTCCTGTACCGCAGTCAATTGAGAAAATGTACGAAACACCATCAATTCTCCCCTAGACTTTCTGAACTTTGCTGAGTAAACTTAATTCCTTCTCCCCTACACTGTAAGACTGTTCTGTAATTGCAACAGTAAAACACTGTAGAATGCACAGTATAATACCATAAATGTATTTTACAGCATTAATGCTGTAGATTGCACTGCATTATGGGCAAAATGCTGGAACATACTGTTATTAAATGTAATTGGAAGCCTCCTGTAAAAATTACTCTAACATACTGTATTTCTTTACAGTAACAGCCTATGCCTACTCAGTGGTGATTTTAGCATGTAAATCTTGGTGGGGCAAACAAAAAATAATGTTTTTAGATGCATGCCAGGAAAGCCACTACACAACACTAAACAATACATTAATTGCACCATAAAGTTGACAACCAGTGCCCACAAACTGTTAGGGCCTACATAAAGCTGTCCCAACAGCAGTCCCAACACCTTACCACTGCTACACCTGGCTATCAGCGGAGCCTTGTCTGGCAGCAAAACAGTTAATTCCGCCTCATTTACTGCCTTTAAAAAAAACATAGCTGTTATGGCTGACTTGCTTAAACAAATGTGGGTTCTACTGACAATTGAGAAGTACAAACTATGGCATAAGGGGACGACAAGCGGATAAGAGGCAATCCGTAATTTCGATTAAGACATTAATGAGCGAGCGACGACGGACGTAGTCAATATAACTATTTGTCCAGCACTTTTGAAATGTAAAATTACAGTATTCTCCCTTACACCAAGTCAGAACTGTAGGATAAATAAAGGGGGCATACAAGCAGACAATTAAACCTCTTACAATATTCGAGGATTACATTTCTCTAAAACAGGTTATAGGCTACATGTGCACCACCAAGTTAGAACAGTAGGTTAAATTAAGAGGTGAAAATAGACCAAATTATTAGGGTGAGGCACATTGAACGCTGTTTGGGTCTTTGCATGTCAAAAAAGATACACTTCAAAAACGTCAAAAACGTCAAATAACATAATTCCATTACAGAATGTTGTGTGTGCTGAATTTACACGTGCAAGCCAATGCTCCACCACTACTATCAGTAGCACTGTCAAAGCTGTACAAAAAAGTCTGCAAACAATCACACACTGGCCATGAACGATGTGTTTACAATACTGCGTTGGTGAAAATATGACAAATTATTAGGGTGAGGCACATGCGCTTACTACACAACATTCACTTAGTATTGCTTTCTTAGCTACAGTATACATATCTCTCTGGTATCCTACATAATTTATGAAGCAGTGTAACAGTTTTGCTTCAGTCCCTCTCCTAGCCTCTACCTGGGCTCAAACCAGACACCCTCTGCACACATTGACAACAGTCACCCTACACAGCACTACTGAGCAACACCATCATCCTCACACAACTGCATGACCTTGAATGTATAATGCATCCACAAGACTCATTGATAACAAAATACCCACATAATCTATACATTATACATCCATATAACAACAGGGCATATACTGTAAGACTATACACTGAAATGATAAATGTCTGAAATGAGATGACAGAAACAACAGGGTTTGCAACTCACTGAGCTAGGCTGAAACACCTGCATTTTGGAGCTGCCTAACTCAAGAAAACAAAAAAGAGACCATGTTTGTATGCTGTTTTATTAAATCAATGATATATATTTTTTCTTTTACAATGTTTGCAAACTGATATGTGGCACAACCAAAATTATAATGTTTGAAGGTAAGACCCAGGTGCAGACAACATCAGAATAACCAATGTTAATTATCACAACAGGGGCAAAAGACAGGTCAGGGGCGAGCAGAGTTCTGTAATCCAGAGTAGTGGCGTAAAGGTACAAGATGGCAGGCAGGCTCGGGGTCAGGGCAGGCATAGTTCTGTAATCCAGAGTAGTAGGGCAAAGGTACAAGACGGCAGGCAGGCTCGGGGTCAGGGCAGGCAGGAAGGGTCAAAACCGGGAAAAAAAAATAGCAAGACAGGAGCAAAGGGGAAACACGCTGGTAGGCTTCAACAAGCAAAACGAACTGGCAACAGCCAAACATAAAACACAGGTTAAAGTACCCAGGGGATAATGAGGAAGATGGGCAACACCTGGAGGGGGGTGGAGACAAGCACACAGACATATGAAACAAGCCCCCCCCCCCCAAAAAAAAACAATATTGATATACAGTTGAAGTCGGATGTTTACATACACCTTAGCCAAAAACATTTTTCACAATCCCTGACATTTAATCCTAGTAAACATTCCCTATTTTAGGTCAGTTAGGATCACCACTTTATTTTAAGAATGTGAAATGTCAGAATAATAGTAGAGAGAATGATTTATTTCAGCTTTCATCACATTCCCAGTGGGTCAGAAGTTTACATACACTCAATTAGTATTTGGTAGCATTGCCTTTAAATTGTTTAACTTGCGTCAAACATTTTGAGTAGCCTTCCACAAGCTTCCCACAATAAGTTCTTAATTCCTCCTGACAGAACTGGTGTAACTGAGTCAGGTTTGTAGGCCTCCTTGCTCGCTCACGCTTTTTCAGTTCTGCCCACAAATTTTCTATAGGATTGAGGTCAGGGCTTTGTGATGGCCACTCCAATACCTTGACTTTATTGTCCTTAAGCCATTTTGCCACAACTTTGGAAGTATGCTTGGGGTCATTGTCCATTTGGAAGACCCATTTGCGACCAAGCTTTATCTTCCTAACTGATGTCTTAATATGTTGCTTCAATATATCCACATAAATTTCCTTCCTCATGATGCCATCTATTTTGTGAAGTGTGCCAGTCCCTCCTACAGCAAAGCACCCCCACAACATGATGCTGCCACCCCTGTGCTTCACGGTTGGGATGGTGTTCTTCGGCTTGCAAGCCTCCCCCTTTTTCCTCCAAACATAACAATGGTCATTATGGCCAAACAGTTCTATTTTTGTTTAATCAGACCAGAGGACATTTCTCCAAAAAGTATGATCTTTGTCCCCATGTGCAGTTGCAAACCGTAGTCTGGCTTTGTTATGGTGGTTTTGGAGCAGTGGCTTCTTCCTTGCTGAGCGGCCTTTCAGGTTATGCCGTTATATAGGATTTGTTTTACTGTGGATATAGATACTTTGGTACCTGTTTCCTCCAGCATCTTCACAAGGTCCTTTGCTGTTGTTCTGGGATTGATTTGCAATTTTCGCACCAAAGTACGTTCATCTCTAGGAGACAGAACGCGTCTCCTTCCTGAGCGGTCTGACGGCTGCGTGGTCCCATGGTGTTTATACTTGCGTACTGTTGTTTGTACAGATGAACGTAGTACCTTCAGGCATTTTGAAATTGCTCCCAAGGATTAACCAGACTTGTGGAGGTCTACAATTTCTTTAGATTTTTCAATGACGTCGAGCAAAGAGGCACTGAGTTTGAAGGTAGGCCTTGAAATACATTCACAGGTACACCTCCAATTGACTCAAATGATGTCAATTAGCCTATCAGAAGCTTCTAAAGCCATGACATAATTTTCAGTCAACTTAGTGTATGTAAACATCTGACCCACTGGAATTGTGATATAGTGAATTATTATGTATTAACTTCTTAGACCCTGGATGCTATGAACCAGCTGGACTCGTGAGAGCTGCCTGCTGATCCTTGCGGCCCTCCCAGTTCTTCCCTCTCCTTCCCAGTTCATCTTTCTCTCTCCCTCCTTCTCTATCCCTCCCAGTCCTTCTCTCTCCCTCCATCCTTCTCTCCCTCCTCCCAGTCCTTCTCTCCCTCACCCTCCCTCCCTCCCTCCCTCCCTCCCTCCCTCCCTCCCTCCCTCCCTCCCTCCCTCCCTCTCAGTTCTTCTATCCCTCCCTCCCTCCTTCTCTCCCTCCCATACTCCCTCCCCTTCTTCTCTCTCACCCTTCTTCCCTCGTTTTCCTTCTCTCCCTCTGTAATTCCAGTGAACATGCAAATGGTCTTTCTTACAGCTGAACTCTGAGCGTGGCTCCCCACTCCGGGGGCCTTTCAGCACGGCTATCTCCTCTCCTCTGCTCTCACCCCACGGTCAGACACATGGATAACACTCCTGAGCGGGATCTCTCCCTGGCACAGCTGCTGTGTGACAACAGTCGCCTGGCTTCTGTCCCCAATTTACGATGGCTGATCACTAACATGCAGGCCTTTATCCAACACACCAATGTCTGCCACCAGGCAGGCTGGATCAAGTAATATACAGAAGTATGGTGAAGAAGTATTTTAGTGTCATCAAATTGGTATCATTTGCTTTTTCGCAGACAAAAGACGAACATGTTTGTGAAACAGAGCTCCTGGATATCCTATGATACATGGTATCATCAACAAATGTGATGTGTGATTGGTCTACAAGCCACTTCATTCACTGTGAGCATTCACTAGGAAGCAAACAGGAAAGACCTACCTGATTTGTCCAATAGAAACTCTATTTTGTCAAATACAAAATATTGTTTTGATATGCTATAGTGTGCACTAGTGAATACACCCCATGTGGATGGCTGTTGTGGAAGATTCCCCTCACAGAGTCCACTCACTGGCTTTCTTAAGAGCACAACAGCAGGTGTGTGTGAGGTGCAACCTGGCACCAGAACCACAGATCATTGTTCTGTGATATCTATCATACCTTTAGCTAATCTAACATGACAATATAGAGCTAATTAATTCAGCTGCTGTCATCAATATAGTCGAGCGAATGAGAAAGTCAGGGTGAAACGCCATTGTCATGCAGGCGCCACTCGCCCGGGGCCCTCTGAGCGTGCTTATGTCATCAGAATAGAGGAGGTTTATTAGGGCTTTCATCTATCTGTCACTTGTACGCCCCCCAGGAGAGGTGGGTATAATTTGTAAACAAATATATAACATTTAAAAAATGAGGAATAATTTGGTTGATAAGCGTAAGCGTATGACTTAACACAATATAATTTGTTTCAAAGCAAAATTCATTTTAAGGTTCATAAATGTACATGGGGCAAATAATGAATGGGGCAAATAATGACAAAAGCTACAGTATACCAACATAACAGACACATGCACTGTACATTGCTAACTATAGTCATATATGCATCGTTGTATATTTGCCAGAGATGCTTATATTTACATGTTTGGTGGACAAAGGAGGAGAGAGAAGACAGAAAGAGAAAGATTGGTGAAAAGGAGTGAACTAAGAGTATCCTGCTTTAAAAGGGAGGAGGGAAAAGAGAGAAGGAAATGAGGCCTTGGAATCAAAGCCAGTCACTTCAAGGGCCTGAACTTGGCCATTGAAATCCTTGGAAGAGCTTCTTATCCTTGCAGGGAGGAGAAAGAAGGCTGGTAAAATGAAGAGAAAGATGAGAGAGAGAGAGAGAGAGAGAGAGAGAAACAGAGAGAGAAACAGAGAGAGAAGCAAAGCGAGAAAGAAAGAGAAAAAGTGGTGACTGGGGTTTAGGGAGAGAGTAAGCGAGGGAAAAAAAAGCTAACCACCAAGGAGAGCAAAGGCAGTTTCCAAGTAATCGACCGAAAAAATTAAGATCTCCCTTAACAAGAGCAGTAACTCCTTTAACAAGAGCAGACAGAGGGGGATCGGGTAAGAGATGAGAGGGTTGGCCGCATTGTGCTGGCCCACTTAAATCTTATTTCCAATTCACTAAAGTGTAATTTGACAGGTGAGCTGGTATCTCTAGTATGTATAGTAGAGCAGTGGGAAGTCTGGACCAACTGATGCCAAGTTTGCAGCAGCCCCTAGCTACGGTACTGACCTTATTATGCTCAGTGCTTAATTTGTAAATCGGGAGGTGCCGGAACAAAAAGTCCTCCTGGAACAGAAAGTGAGTGTGAGAGGGGTGTGACATGGGGAGTTCTGAGGTAATGGAACGCATGAGGGAAAAAAAAAAACCTTAATAATAAAGCATTGCATGCATATAATCACATTTCCGTATTGACATAGAGCAGTAGAGTAGAGGCTCTTACAGAAGTTAAACACACAGGCAAAAATGTTTTTTCATGTATTTCATGCAATTCTACCTCATTTTACATGACTGGAGGCTTTGTCAGAATCGTTCTTAATACCGAAAAAACTATTGAAATGACAGGCTACTGAGCAGGGGCGTAGGCCCCAACCTGCCAGGCCCACCATATATACATTATTACAAAAATACTCCTCAGTATATTTGGAAGTTGATCAAATATTTTGGTAGCCTATAGACAGATTGGTCTTCTCTTTTCAGCAGGAGCCATTTGCTTTCCAACCTGTGTTTTCCCACGATTGTATTTTAAATATTGTGAAAGGCCTGTTTTTTCTGCATGCTGATCACTGACAGATTTGCTGTGCGTTCCCGACTGTAGGCTATGCCTTCTTATAAAACTAGTTGTTTGGATCCTGGTTGCTGATTGGACAAGCAGTGTTCCAAGCCGCGCTGTATTTACAGTCACGAACACATCTGCCTGCTAACAGTTCCATATGAAAATTATTACTGCGCCTCCATAAGTATATCATGTTCATGTTGCTGCCCAAATCATCTGTTGGATTTATCTCAACTCACACATTATTTACCCTCTTCCAGAGTGAATGGTGCCAGACGAGACAACTGTTTCTGAGCCAGTCAAAATCATGGACATATACAAGTAAATGCCAACAGAAAAAAAGCTAAAACAAACTAAAATGCAGCTAGTGTACTGTCATTCCAGGTTCAAAAATAATTTATGGCCTGTTTAGTGTCTGTAGCAACGTGCCCATTCTACCATAGGGTGGATCAAAACAAGCCTTGCAATTGGTTGAGACGCGTTCTAAGCTATACTATCAAACCCGTTTACCACGGGTCAGCCTTCAGTATGAACCAGAAATGTGCATCTTCATTTCTGATACATCTGAGAAATTCCTGCGCATACAGTGTCACATCAGCCCAGCCAGCCAATTTATTAACTTGATCTCCACTGTAAAAATCATCTAGACATTACTTCTCCTTGCTTCTAGCCTAACATTTGGTTTGCAACAACAAATGTTGCTGTCTGTCTCTCGACATTTGCAACCTTGTTTCAACCTTGTTTCAACATTGAAATTCAATCTCCACTATTGATAATTAATGAACGTGTCAGGAAGGGACGGACATGAATCAGCATAATTTGTATGGATATATTATACAAAGAAATGTCAATAGAAAAAATAAAATGCATCTACTTAGCTGTTATTCTAGCTGCATGGTTTGGCTTGTTAGCAAGCAAGGGATAAGGTAATTTAAAACAAACGACTGGGTTGCGTCCATAGATATAGAACAAAAAGACTTCATAAATGGGTTGCGTCTTTGACAACCTATCCAACATCATTTTTATGGATATATACAAAGATATGTCAATAGAAAAAGAGGTCAAACTACATAAAATGCAGCTATGTTGCTGTCTTACCAGCTTCAGTTTGAAGTGATTGTGTTAGCTGTGTAGTTGACTAGCTCCTCTGAACAGTGTCCTGACGAGAAAGAGCACAATCCACAAGTATGCATTTTTTAAAGAAGCTATTGATCCTCTGAGGCTAAATTATAGTCCTTCTCGTGGTGTAGTAGGTTATTCTGAATTATTTCATTTATTTCTGAACAGACAGACGCCATTCTATAACTTTGGCAAATGTAATTCAACTTATTAGGGGTGCTGCTGCTTCTCCAGAACACTTCGCACGGCTATGATTCTATAAGGAAATAAATGATGAAGTGCAAAGCTTGAAAGACGAGAGTTGCAGACTCATGAGCAGAGAGAGAGAGAGAGAGAGATTTTCATAGAAAGTGAATGTCATTCTAGTTCTGTGAGAGGTACAGGTATGCTTCTCACAACGCAGCCACGGCCACGCGTTGGTCTCAAACATAGGTTGACACGTTGCACAAACCATTGTCGCATAAATCTACTATTTCACATTAAGTATTTGAATTGTTACATTGAAAAAAGTTTAAATAATTTGTCATGCCAGGAGAGGCACCATATCTGGCCAAATAGGTTCCGGAACAAAACAGTTCAAAATGGTGAGGTGATGTATCCTGTTTTCCCGTCAGGATCCGGCTCAAATTAAGCACTGCTTATGCTAAGTGGGTGGTTTGGCCCCCAGTCCTTCTATCCCTCCCTCCCAGTCCTTACCTCCCTCCCAGATTTTCTCTCTCTACCTCCCCCTTCTCTCCCTCCATCCCTCCCTCTCTCCATCAGGTAGAAACGGAGAGCGTGAGCGGTGACTACCTACAACTCGGTGTAAGCCAATGCTACAGTAGTTAGTGCTGGCAGTTAGGTACCTTTTTTCGGCATAATGTGACTAGCAGGAATGGAATATATCTCTCTGTTTGCTTTTTGTATGGTGGGAAATGAACGCCATGACAACAAGTCCGTAGTATACTCAGAAAACAAAAACAATGCAAAGTTATTAGGGAAGTGGAAAAATCTAATAAAAAGTCTCAGTGATTGGCTTAAAACAGCAAACCTATTGTTCCACTTTTCTGAAACAATAAATATGTGCTTATTAGGAGAACGTGTCAATTCACATGACGCCTGGAATGCAAGCTACCATTACATTCCACAGAAGCAGCTCCAATAAAGAATGCTAATCGTTTATTTAATGGCCGGGTAAAAAAAATATAGACCTATATATCATTGCATGTGCTAAATATAACATGTAGGGGAGAGTGGGGTAAGTTGAGCAGGAGAGGTAACTTGAGCCACCCTTGTTTCTGGGAAACCCTACACAAAATGTATGATTTGACGAAATGTTCAGGAAAAGGTCAACATTTCCTACGTTTTTGAAGGAAGAAATCACATGGAAAAAGCGGTAAGCAAGTTAGCTAATATTCTTTCTTTCTTTTTATTGTGTTAGAGTTGATGATTATTCTATCTAAACCAAAGAATATCCTTTTAAGACTGTTCTACAGTATACATCAGTTGGGGTCTCTATAATATATCTGTATATAATATACAATAATAATAATAATATTTAATATATATAAATCTAGCATGAAAGTGCATCCTTATAGCTGTGTGGGCTAATATGGTCAAAATGTTTGCCCTGGGGTAAGTTGAGCCTATGGTCATGGGGTAAATTGAGTCAGTGGTTGAGCCAATGGCAGTTGAGCAAATTTAAGTGTTTTCTTCTCAGGTGTAATGCATGGCATTATCCCTGGGATACGAGGTAACAACAGGTCCTGGCCTATGTTAAAAGTGTAAAAAGAAGTACAGAGTGTTTGTTAGATGTTAAACCTGGTGTTAAAAGATCCTTACAATTATTAAAAGACAAAAAAGCTATTGTGATTGTGTTGAATTGTGTTTGGGAAATAAAGATAGTCATGGTATAAAAAAGGTAGTGGTAATATTTCAGTACAGACATTTGTAGGCAGGTTAACTTACCCTGTCCCGTGGCTCAACTTACCCCATACCCGGTTTTCAAAGCTGTAATGTTAACATGCATTCTGATTATTTCCCGAAATATATGTAGATACAGCGGGTGAAATAAGTATTGAACACGTCACCATTTTTCTCAGTAAATATATTTCCAAAGGTGCTATTGACATGAAATGTTCACCAGATGTTGGTAACAACCCAAGTAATCCATACATACAAAGAAACCAAAACAAATAAGGAATTAAGTTAGATCATTGTCTTGCTGAAATGTCCACCCTCGTTTCATCTTCATCATCCTGGTAGATGGCATTTCATGTCAATAGCACCTTTGGAAATATATTTACTGATAAAAATGGTGACGTGTTCAATACTTATTTCACCCGCTGTATCTTTGTTAGAAAGAATACTATATTTCCCTTGATGGAGTGATGCTGAATGTAAAATAAATTGTTCAACTTACCCCACTCTCCCCTATGGCATATTTACAGTATATATTTGGGATAGCTTCCAATTCTCTGACAGCATTAATCACTATTTTCAAGTCTAAACCCTATGAAGCACTATTTCAACTGAGCCGTACGATAAATGGAAGAGAAACATGCATTATCTACTTTGCATCTCCAGAATAGCCAAACATGGCCCTCATATCGTAAAACACGACACATTAAGAAACTCTCGGCAGTATCCCAATACTCTTCCCTCCTCTTCATTCCAGACAGCTCTATTTGTCAGCGGGAAGGGAAGTGGCAGTAGACTAATGGTACTGTCCTCCATCTGAGAGAGTTACAGACCCAGGGGAGGTTCTTCCCACGGCAGGCCCAGCGCAGGCAGGCCGACATCAGTAGGACCAGCCACCCCAGACAGCCAGCTCCAGTGCCGAACAATACTCCTCTTATTTTCTTAAACGCACAGGAATTTGGGAGATGACACGTACTGTACCTCCCCCAAGGCCCACGGTGGGACACAGGAATTTGGGAGATGACACGATCTGTAACTCCCCCAAGGCTCACGGTGGGAAAGACAGAGAATGAGAGAAAGGAGGACAGGAAGAGAGGCTGAGGAATTGAGACAAGATCTGAAGCAAGATTAACTGTGCGGGGCAGAGGGTTCAAGAGAAATGGTGTGCCTGGTAGTGGGGAGGGTTCTAGAGAAATGGTGTGCCTGGTAGCGTGTGAGAGGTCAGGGCTTGGTGTGCCTGGCAGTGTGTAAGGGGTCCCGGACCTGGCAGTGTGTTAGGGATCAGGTCCTGGCAGTGTGTTAGGGGTCAGGGCCTGCCAGTGTGTTAGGGGTCAGGGCCTGGCAGTGTGTTAGGGGTCAGGGCCTGTTATTGTTTTAGGGGTCAGGGCCTGGCAGTGTGTTAGGGATCAGGGCCTGGCATTGTTTTAGGGGTCAGGGCCTGGCAGTGTGTTAGGGATCAGGGCCTGGCATTGTTTTAGGGGTCAGGACCTGGCAGTGTGTTAGGGGTCAGGACCTGGCAGTGTGTTAGGGGTCAGGACCTGGCAGTGTGTTAGGGGTCAGGACCTGGCAGTGTTTTAGGGGTCAGGACCTGGCAGTGTGTTAGGGGTCAGGGCCTGGCAGTGTGTTAGGGGTCAGGACCTGGCAGTGTGTTAGGGGTCAGGACCTGGCAGTGTGTTAGGGGTCAGGACCTGGCAGTGTGTTAGGGGTCAGGACCTGGCAGTGTGTTAGGGGTCAGGACCTGGCAGTGTTTTAGGGGTCAGGACCTGGCAGTGTGTTAGGGGTCAGGGCCTGGCAGTGTTTTAGGGGTCAGGGCCTGGCAGTGTGTTAGGGGTCAGGGCCTGGCAGTGTGTTAGGGGTCAGGGCCTGGCAGTGTTTTAGGGGTCAGGACCTGGCAGTGTGTTAGGGGTCAGGGCCTGGCAGTGTTTTAGGGGTCAGGGCCTGGCAGTGTGTTAGGGGTCAGGACCTGGCAGTGTGTTAGGGGTCAGGACCTGGCAGTGTGTTAGGGATCAGGGCCTGGCAGTGTGTTAGGGGTCAGGGCCTGGCAGTGTGTTAGGGGTCAGGGCCTGGCAGTGTGTTAGGGGTCAGGGCCTGGCAGTGTTTTAGGGGTCAGGACCTGGCAGTGTGTTAGGGGTCAGGACTTGTAGGACAGCTGGTGGTTCCTGTAGTCTTGGCAGCACCTGGGTCTGTATGGTTGGGATTGTTTTACAAGGTACAATAGTCATCTGACAGCTCTGATATCCTCTTTCACAATGTTACACTAATACAGCTCCTGTTTTTTCTCTTATACAGTTTATCTTTGATCTGAAATATATTACTCAGTGTTCAGAGTAAACATTCCCGTAATTTGCAGCAGAAATCATTGCTTCCTGGAGTTATATTTACTGCTCTGATACTCAAAGGGGGATTCGAAATCAAAGCATCAGATGATGTATGTATGTATGTCATCGCTCAATAGGGCGGGGTTTGCACCAACCTCCCTCTCTTCTGGATCAGGATATTTTTGGAATGTAAAAGATCAACTTTGGACTGTGCCAGATTGAATACCCATGTTCCCCTTGAAATAAATAGGGGAATTCAAATAATTATAAAATTCCTTAGGATGCTTTAACCCCTCCCTCCCCCACTCTCTCTCACTCTTGCACACACACACACACACCCCTCTCTTCTCGTTGGGGCCTCATACATGGAAAAGGGGACGAGCCATGAGAATCATACAGTGTTGATCCAGACGATAAGCTGACCAATTGGGTTCATTTCTCAAAGAAAACTTTTGTTCAAACACCCCAAGAATCCCCATGTGTGATGGAAATCCTTCTGACAACTCTATCACATCCCTATCGTATTTTACTCTGCGGTTCTTTGCTCAGACCATCCCCCGAAACCCAAACAGTGTTATTAGAGAACTTTTGTGGCCTAAAACAGGATATTAGTCTGGCAAGAGAGAGCTTGGAGAAGGAGCCTGGTCGAGGTTAGAGTGACTTACGGCTGATACAAATACATCTCCTGGACCGAATGAGTGACATCGAGTGGCCCTAGTGGTCTGCAACCAAGCAAACAAGATCAAAGGTTAAAGGATAAGAATATTTGCTAGAGGTTACTGAAACCCATAAATAAAACCCAGCTAGCATATCTACAGTAGAGTAGATCATATCCGATCATCTGAATGCAGCGGCAGAGCAGCAGAGACCATAATAACTGAATATTAATTTCAGCGCTAGCGGAAGACAAACATTCTTGTCGTTAATGGAGTCTCCCAGGAGGAAGGAAGTTCATTAAGGTTCACATCAAAGAAGGTTCACACTTTTAACACGAGCATAATTGTGCTCTAACTGTTAGTTAGTGAGCTAGGCATCAGATATTTTATGTCAACAAAGAGGTGTCCTACTTGTACAGGGACATGTAGAGATACATGTAAACTCTGTTTATTCACTGTCTTAATTTGATAATAGTGTTCATGCCCCTATTACACCAAATTAGCGCTGTTCATGTTAGCATTAACATTACTTGCGTTCACCCCCCTTTTTTACATCTACATTTTATTTATTTTTAAAATTTCACCTTTATTTAACCAGGTAGGTCAGTTGAGAACAAGTTCTCATTTGCAACTGCGACCTGGCCAAGACAAAGCAAAGCAGTGCGACAAAAACAACACAGAGTTACACAGTAAACAAACATAGTCAAAAACACAATAGAAAATCTATATACAGAGTGCAAAATGTAGTGCAAAATGCAGTAAGGTTAGTAGGTAGGACAATAAATAAGACTATAGTGGTGAAATAAATTACAGATTATCATCATTAACACAGGAATGAAGGATGTGCAAATTATGATGTGCAAATAGATATACTGGAGTGCAAGATTTGTGAAAATAACAAAAATAAATATGGGGATGAGGTAGTAGTGTGGGCTATTTACAGAAGGGCTATATACAGGTGCAGTGATCGATAAGCAGCTTTGACAACTGATGCTTAAAGTTATTGAGGGAGATAGGAACCTCTAGCTTCAATGATTTTTGCAATTCGTTGAAGGCATTGGCAGCAGCGAACTGGAAGGAATGGCGGCCAAAGGAGGTGTTGGCTTTGGGGGTGACCAGTGAGATATACCTGCTGGAGCGCATGCTACGGGTGGGTGTTGCTATAGTGACCAGTGAGCTGAGATAGGGCGGGGATTTACCTAATAAAGATACATCTCTGGTCTTGTCCTACAAGTACGTTGACCTAAATTTCCTACTGTGACTTTAAATAATTTGACCAATTATCATAGACTGACACGTCAACAGAATGTGTAATTCATGTAATTGATACATCAACAAACAACAAAACAAAATCTTCCCTACATACAGTAATTATGGAGCTTTTGTGGCTGGAGTCTTTGACCATTTTTAGGGAATTCCTTTGACACAGCTTGGTATAGAGGTCCTGGATGGCAGGAAGTTGTACTGGGCCGTATGCAGTACCCTCTGTAGCGCCTTGCAGTCGGATGCCAAGCAATTGCCATACCAAGCATTGATAGAGCCAGTCAAGATGCTCTCAATGGTGCAGCTGTATAATGTTTTGAGGATCTGAGGTCCCATGCCAAATCTTTTCAGCCTCCTGAGCGGGAAGAGGCGTTGTCGTGCCCTCTTCACAAATGTGTTGGTGTGTTTGGACCATGATAGGTCCTTAGTTATGTGGACACCGAGGAACTTGAAGCTCTCGACCAGCTCCATTACAGCCATGTCAATGTGAATGGGAGCGTGCTCAGCCCTCCTTTTCCTGTAGTCCACAATCAGCTCACTTGCTGACATTGAGGGAGAGGTTGTTGTCCTAGCACACACCTGCCAAGTCTCTGACCTCCTCCCTATAGGCTGCCTCATCATCGTTGTGTCGTCAGCAAACTTAATGACAGTGTTGGAGTCGTGCACGGCCACGCAGCCGTGGGTGAACAGGGAGTACAGGAGGGGACTAAGCACTCACCCCTGAGGGCCCCCGTGTTGAGGGTAAGCATGGCGGATTGTGATGTTGCCTACCCTCACCACCTGGGGGGCGTCCCGTCAGGAAGTCCAGGATCCAGTTACAGAGGGAGGTGTTCAGTCCAAGGGTCCTTAGCTTAGTGATGAACTTGGAGGGCACTATAGTGTTGAACGCTGAGCTGTATTCAATGAACAGCATTCTCACATAGGTGTTCCTTTTGTCCAGGTGGGAAAGGCCAGTGTGGATCTGTTGGCACGGATATATAGGTATTTAAATATTCCTGTTACCAGTAACTTTTCAGCCCTGTTTACATGTATAACCGACTATCAGACCCACACACACACACACACACACCACTTATGCAGCTGCCGTACTGTTTACTATTATAATTATTTATCCTGCTACCAGTCACTTTATCTCAAATGACTCCAGTATCCCTCCACATTAATATGTGGTATTGACACTCCTATTTCTTATTAAGCGTTTCCCTGTACTTGTGCATGTGATAAAAATACAACTTGAAACTTAACTCGTTGCACAGGAGCAAACAAAAGATGGAAGACTCTGACTCTCTCCATTACAAAGCCTTGTAGACACTCACACACACACACACTCACACGCACACGCATGCAAGCATGCAAGCATGCACTCACATGCGCACATACACAAACACAGACACCCACTCACACACACAAACACACATACAGACACAACAACCCTCCCCGATGCCTGCAGATCTACCTGCCAGCTGCTTCCAGTCAGAGGGAAAGATGGGCTTTGTTGGTTTCGTGAAGCCCACCGACAAGGACCCCCTGGAGACTACAGGTCCTCGGCAGCGCAGCTTCAGCCTTCTCCACTCTGCCGCAAAGGCAATCTGTTTTCTATATTACCAGCCTGTATTATGCACTATAGAACGGGAAATTAAGTTAGGGGGTCGGTATTTGGCACAGGAGAATGGGCTGGTGGTATTCCCCGCATACAAGGATCATTAAATATCACAGAAGTTTCTTGATACATTTCTGTCTCTCCTCAACCCCCATATATACGTATGGGAAACAAAACATTCTAATGGGTATTTGAACAGCTTGAAATATGTTGGCCTTGGAAACGCTGCTCGGTGACAGTAGGTGCTGGCGGAGACTCAACGTTTCACTATCCCTCTCTTTCTATCCCTCTATATATCTTCGGCTAAGACTGCTCTCTCTACACACAAACAGAAGACAGTCTCTTAGGCTAAGACTGCTCTCTCTACACACAAACAGAAGACAGTCTCTTAGGCTAAGACTGCTCTCTCTACACACAAACAGAAGACAGTCTCTTAGGCTAAGACTGCTCTCTCTACACACAAACAGAAGACAGTCTCTTCGGCTAAGACTGCTCTCTCTACACACAAACAGAAGACAGTCTCTTAGGCTAAGACTGCTCTCTCTACACACAAACAGAAGACAGTCTCTTAGGCTAAGACTGCTCTCTCTACACACAAACAGAAGACAGTCTCTTAGGCTAAGACTGCTCTCTCTTCACACAAACAGAAGACAGTCTCTTAGGCTAAGACAGCTCTCTCTACACACAAACAGAAGACAGTCTCTTCGGCTAAACTTCTTTGGATTAACAGATGTGGAACATGATTTTTTTCTATCACTCTCACCCACCGCCCTGGTTCTAGTGTATACAACAGACTTCCCTGGTTCTAGTGTGTACAACAGACTTCCCTGGTTCTAGTGTATACAACAGACTTCCCTGGTTCTAGTGTGTACAACAGACTTCCCTGGTTCTAGTGTATACAACAGACTTCCCTGGTTCTAGTGTATACAACAGACTTCCCTGGTTCTAGTGTATACAACAGACTTCCCTGGTTCTAGTGTGTACAACAGACTTCCCTGGTTCTAGTGTATACAACAGACTTTGGAAGGGAGTGCCATTTACCCATCTGGTCTTGGCTGACTAAGTGACAGTATGAGGGTTTGAGGAAGTGTTAAGCAGTGTGTGTGTGTGTGTGTGTGTGTGTGTGTGTGTGTGTGTGTGTGTGTGTGTGTGTGTGTGTGTTTGTGTCAGATCACCACTCATCCTGCACTTAATCATTCTGTTAACAGCTCTTCATGACTGCAGTGTTGTGGTACCCACAGGCATGCACACACACACACACACACACACGACTGTATTCTAGACTTTATGGTTGACAGAAAGGATCATGTCTGCTCCACATGGTCCATGAACAGTTAATATAGAAATAAGTATATCAGCCAACTGTAACCCAACATTACCTTAGGCTACATCCAATTACTGTGTGTTTGTAACATACACTGATGTAGTACAGTACATTAACCAGTCGGTGTCTGCATTGGTGGTCTTTGGGATCATAAAAGACATGCAGCAGTGGCATTTATCTTGCTAACTGCTCATATTAATGATGCTTATGAATGTATTACACTTGCACAGACAACTGGATATATGTAATTCTATAGTATACATAGTGTCTGCCTTTACAAAAGCCTGTAGAAGTTTTTTTATTTCTTCATCACAAATTTCCTAAATATTTTCTGTCTTTTATTAACTATTAAAAATTATCAAACTAATAATTAACTTAATCAAAACCCAGATCTCACCTGACCCAGATCTCACCTGACCCAGATCTCACCTGACCCAGATCTCAACCGACCCAGATCTCACCTGACCCAGATCTCACCTGACCCAGATCTCAACCGACCCAGATCTCAACTGATTATTGAAAGTATTCATGGAAGACATTCAGAGTTCATTGATACTGTCGTTTCTCTTAGCACTTTTGCGCCAATCATTCTGCACCACTAGCAGATTACATAGCAGTAATACATTTGAAACAAAACATATTTAAAACAAATCAACTCGTGAAAATATAAGAACAATAATACATCCCATTTAGCAGACACTTTTATCCAAAGCAACTTAGTCATGCATGCATACAATTTTCACATATGGGTGGTCCCAGGAATCAAACCCACCATTCTGGCATTATAAGCACCATGCTCTACCAACTGAGCTACAAAGGACAACCATACGTTAACAAGGTATGTGGCTCTGTTTCTCTGTAGCATCTAATCTGAGCATAGTGAAAGCCTCCAACAACAGATGCTGAGTGACAATGTCCATTTGGGCGTGTTTAGTGAAAACAAGGAGTTAGACAAGGCCAGGCTTTTAGGTCCACCCCACACAAGTTGTAGACAAAGAGAAGCCATGTCCACTATCAGAGGTTCTGGTGTTGACAGCTAGTTTAGACAGGGAAGCTAGATAAGACAGGGCAACTGCCTTCTGCTTGCAAGGCTTACATGGGTCCAAAAAGAACCGCCAAAACATGTGGGGCGAGACAGGATTTTCCCCAGTACTTTTTAATCACCACTTTCAAAGTAGCAGCACCAAACTTGTCAGACATATTCATTAGTTCAGATCATATAAACACGTAGAAAAACGTTTTGCAACAGAAAATAAAACAGGTGTTTCTAATTGGACAAGTTGACATAGTACCTCCCCCAATTTCTTCCAGTTTACCTCTGTTTTGTCCTGTCCCTGGGTGGATTCACTTGTAAGCCTACAAAGCATCATCAACCACGCCTCTCAACAACTAAGTTTGGTTCGCACCAGCACCTTGTTGTTTGACTTTGCACTCTATACTTGGTTGCTTTCTTCGCTCACACTCAGTCGTCATTTTGTTACCACAGCCACTAAGTCATAATTATACCCACACCCCCCATTTCTACAATTGACATTCTTAAAGGCAGACATAGATGCAGAAAGTAAACAGCATAGTGGGTCAATTTCCGCAATAACTAAGGGCCCTGGCTACCACACTGTAACAGCGTGAAGCGAACCAGTGCACATGTGCAGATACCCGTGTATTACTGTGTGAGAGTGAAGTGTTGCATTTCGCTCATCTCAATATCTCTGATGCTCCTCTTGGTAAAGTCATTTAGCTGAGTCTACCTTTAAAATCTGATTTGAAGCCTAACCCAAATCTTAAATGAAGACCAAAAAGCACATTTTTGTTTGAATCATGAATTTTTATGATATAGCCACTTTTGGCAATCGTCACACTCCTCTCCTGCCTGCCTGGTTGCCTGCCTCACGAGAGAGTGAACACACATTTTCATGGAAAACAATTTCATGGAAAACATTTTCATGGAAAATATTTACACATTTTCGTGTAAATAAAAGCATTTAATAAAAGCAGTTTAGTAGTCCTCTAAAACTAATTAGAATTATCAAATATATAGCTAGCTAAGAAAACTACAAACATTAGCTTTAGTAGCCTAGCTAGATAGCTAGCTAGAGAACATTAGCTTTAGTAACCTAGCTAGATAGCTAGCTAGAGAACATTAGCTTTAGTAGCCTAGCTAGATAGCTAGCTAGAGAACATTAGCTTTAGTAACCTAGCTAGATAGCTAGCTAGAGAACATTAGCTTTAGTAGCCTAGTTAGATAGCTAGCTAGAGAACATTAGCTTTAGTAACCTAGCTAGATAGCTAGCTAGAGAACATTAGCTTTAGTAGCCTAGCTAGATAGCTAGCTAGAGAACATTAGCTTTAGTAGCCTAGCTAGATAGCTAGCTAGAGAACATTAGCTTTAGTAGCCTACCTAGATAGCTAGCTAGAGAACATTAGCCAGCACGGATGATGCAACCACGCAGCCAGCAGCTAACGTTAATCATTTAGACCCACTGAATATATGTTAACACAGGATAAAGAAGATTAAACCGTCTGCTGCTGTTACCCAAGGACAAGGGATACTGAAGTTCCTGAATGGGTTAGTCAGCCAGTTTGTTAGTCCAGTAATGTTGGCATATTATTTTATTTCCACTGCTGGTAAAATTCACAAATGTTTGTAGGGCAAATTTCACCCTCTTAAGAAAAAAGGTACAAATTCCACTACAGAGCAGTCTACACAGACAATATGTGTCACGTATACTCCCTCTCCGGCCTCTAGGTCATCAGGCTGCTGATTATCCCACACACCTGTCACCATCGTCACGCACACCAGCGCCTCATGACACTCACCTGGACTCCATCACCTCCTTGGTTACCTTCCCTATTTCTGTCACTCCCCTTGATTCTTTCCTCAGGTGTTATTGACTCTGTTCCATGTCAGTGCGTTGTTCGTGTTTCTTGTTTTATGGTCGGTTTATTTATTTAATACTCACTCCCTGTACTTGCTTCCTGACTGTCAGCACATTCATTAAAATATGAACACATAACAGATGAATGGCTAATGCAGAAAGAGAGAATGTATAGATTTTAGCACCACCATAAATTTCACAAATACGGATACAGGCAGCCGTCAAGGCCTCACTCTTTTTTGACTAACTAGTACACACCTACTGGTATGAACTGGTAATGCAGGTTTGGTTAGAATAGAGTGTAATAGAATGAGTTAAATTCAATAAAATCTACTTCATGAAAAGGGGGATATTATTTTCAATTAAAATGTTCAAAGTAGTTTATTTAATGATTGAATATATGTATTTTTACAAGCAATCAGTTCCTACAGTGAACACCAGGGAACCAACCTCTGGTGGGCCAGATGGAGATGAGGACAACAACACAAGGTTAGTGGTTTTATGAGTTACAAATAAAATAAACTTTCCAGCTGGTCAGTTGATGCTGTTTTCCAGTGGCTATGGAACCCTGACCTGTTCACCAGACATGCTACCTTGTCACGGACCTGCAGTTCTCTATCTCTATCTCGCTCTATATCGATATCTACACTACCGTTCAAAAGTTTGGGGTCACTTACAAATGTCCTTGTTTTTGAAAGAAAATAATTTTTTTGTACATTAAAATAACATCAAATTGATCAGAAATACAGTGTAGACTTTGTTAATGTTGTAAATGACTATTGCAGCTGGAAACGGCTGATTTTTTATGGAATATCTACATAGGCGTACAGAGGCCCATTATCAACAACTATCAGAAAATCCTTTTGCAATTATGTTAGCACAGCTAAAAACTGTTGTGCCGATTAAAAAATAAATAAAACTGACCTTCTTTAGACTAGTTGAGTATCTGGAGCATCAGCATTTGTGGGTTTGATTACAGGCTCAAAATGGCCAGAAACAAAGAACTTTCTTCTGAAATTCGTCAGTCTATTCTTGTTCTAAGAAATGAAGGCTATTCCATGCGAGAAATTCCAAGCGAGGACAAGTACATTAGAGTGTCTAGTTTGAGAAACAGACGCCTCACATTGTCCTCAACTGGCAGCTTCATTAAATAGTGGCTTGTTCTTTGCAACTCTGCCTAGAAGGCCAAAATCCCGGAGTCACCTCTTCACTGTTGAAGTTGAGACTGGTGTTTTGCGGGGACTATTTAATGAAGCTGCCAGTTGAGGACTTGTGAGGCGTCTGTTTCTCAAACTAGACACTCTAATGTACTTGTCCTCTTGCTCAGTTGTGCATCAGGCCTCCCACTCTTCTTTCTATTCTGGTTAGAGTCACCAGTTTGCGCTGTACGCAGTACACAGCGTTGCACGAGATCTTCAGTTTCTTGGCAATTTCTCGCATGGAATAGCCTTCATTTCTCAGAACAAGAATAGACTGATGAGTAATCGAATCCACAAATGCTGATGCTCCAGATACCAGATATTCAAATAGTCTAAGTTTATTGCTTCTTTAATCAGCACAACAGTTTTCTAACATAATTGCAAAAGCGTTTTCTAATGATAAATGAGCCTTTTAAAATAATAAACTTGGCTTAGCTAACACAACGTGCTATTGGAACACAGGAGTGATGGTTGCTGATAATGGGCCTCTGTACGCCAATGTAGATATTCCATAAAAAATAGTCCGTTTCCAGCTATAATAGTCATTTATATTAACAATGTCTACACTGTATTTCTGATCAAAAATTTGCTTTTCTTTCAAAAACAGACATTTCTATGTGACCCCAAACTTTCGAACGGTAGTGGGGAGGCATTATTTTTCTCCTCTACTTCTACCCCACCCCCCATCTCTCTCTATCTATCTATCTCTCTCTCTCTCTCTCTCTCTCTCTCTCTCTCTCTCTCTCTCTCTCTCTCTCTCTCTCTCTCTCTCTCACACTCTCACTCACTCACTCACTCACACCTGCTGTCTCGACCTCTGAATGCTCGGCTATGAAAAGTCAACTGACATTTACTCCTGAGGTGCTGACCTGTTGCACCCTCTACAACCACTGTGGTTATTATTTGACCCCTGCTTGTCATCTACTGAACGTTTGAACATCTTGAAGAATGATCTGGCCTTAATGGTCATGTACTCTTATAATCTCCACCCGGCACAGCCAGAAGAGGACTGGTCACCCATTAGAGCCTGGTTCCTCTCTTCTTTTCTTCCTAGGTTCCTGCATTTCTCTGGAGTTTTCTCTAGCCACTGTGCTTCTACATCTGCATTCCTTGCTGTTTGGGGTTTTAGGATGGGTTTCTGTATATCACTTTGTGACATCTGCTGATGTAAAAAGGGTTTCTTAAATACATTTTATTATAAATTATACTGTGTATAGTGTTAAATGTAACCCTGCCTTACATAAACCGTACAGAATGAATAATTGCAGAAGAGCACTGTAATCAGATGGAAAAATAATAGGTTTCATGACATAAGATTTTAATACTTTTCTACATTGAAACCTGTCAGTCTTTTTAATAATATGTAGCTAATCCAGCCCAATGTATTTTAAATTAAATCAAATCAAATTGTATTTGTCACATGCACCGAATACCACACGTGTAAACCTTACCTTGAAATGCTTTCTTACAAGCCCTTAACTAACAATGCAGTTTAAATATTTACTAAATAAACTCAAGTTTTAAAAAAGTAAGACAATACAATAACAATAACGAGGCTTTACACAGGGCTATGAACAAGGAATTCCTCAACATACCAAGCCTTGTCCCACATTGCCCTCAATTTTCACACACACACACACACAGCACCCGAGATTTGTGCGGAAGGCAGGAGGCAGAGATAAGGAGATAAATACCTCCTGATGCAGGCTTGATGGACAGACAGGCCACCGTTAACAATACTGCGGCTTGTGAGAGCAGGCGCTGATGGGAAGATACCCTGGCATTTGCTGTGTTAAGAAGTGGCCCTTAAAGATTTCAGACTTCCAATTTCTTTGAATTATCTGCCATCTCCTGCCTGTCAGTCAGCCTGACAATCTGAGATTCGGGCTCGCCACCGAGTGGGCAGGTTATTGACAAAGCAATCCAGGGTGATATAAGGGTGCCCTGATAAAACATTAGCCAAATAATACCGCCGGTCCTCGCTACCTCTCTCTCTCATCCCCGCCCCCCCTGTTCTCTCTCTCTTAATCAAGACGGCTATACTGTCCAACATGAAGGCATAATACCATCATTTTCTCTCCGTTAGTTTCATATCCATGGCCGACATGTGCACCGTGTTCCAAGCCATGTCGTAAATCTGCGACAGATAGTATTAGCTCCACTTGAGTCCAGAAGCCGGCATCTGCAGTATCTGTTATGTACTGCACTGCAGCGGCTCCCCTGAATTAATGTCCAACCCAACCACTGATGAAAGTCAGAATGTTTATCAGATAACGTCTTGATTCACAAGCTGCTTAAGACGGCCTTGATAGAAACATCAGAACATCCCCTACTACTCCAGACGTACAGTACAGTGTACAGTCTGAACACTACATGAATTATTGAGCACATACAGATTACACTGCGAAGCTGGAAGTCTAAAGGCGGGCTACAGATGCTGTGGAACAGGAGAACAACCTCAGATGAGGCAGGGGATGTGGGGCCTGCTGTTTTTAAGGAAGGCTGAGTCAGGTTGTGTAAGGATTGGTTAAGGGGCACAGGATGGTGAACTGGGGGCACAGGTCGGGGTGAAGGGGCATGGTGTGGGCCTTGTATGACATGTGGCCTGGCGGGAGGGTGGCGGGTGGTTGGGTTGGACCCAGCTCTGTGGCTGGCAGCTCTGGCCGTGGCTCAGCTCGGCTCTCCCTGGAGTGACAGGCCCAGACATTAAGGCAGGCGGTTTAATTAACTGTGCCAATCTTCCACCTGATGCCCTCAATATGCTCTGGCCCATGCAAGCTGTTGCTCACACTGCTTTCTCTCTATCTCTATCTCTATCTCTCTCTCTCTCTCTCTCTTCTGTCTCTTTTTCTCACTCTATCCTCATTTTCAGTCACCCCGTTTTCCACATTTGGACCCTAATAATTGAGTCTCACCCCTGAAGTGAGGGGGATTCGATAAGCTCGCCGGACAGAATTAGGCAGTTTATTTTTTTGAATTGGAGAAAATTAATTTCTTCATGTGTCCTACTCCACTGACCCTTCGACTGTATCGCTCCCTCCCTCCCTCCCTCCCTCCCTCCCTCCCTCGTCTCACTTCTCTCTTCTCTCTGTCTGTTAATTCTGCACTGCCTGGCACTCATCAGCCTGTTCATTAAGGTCTGATTGGGGCTGGATATTTCTGTTCCCTCATGACAAACTGAGCCAGAGATCAAACTGAGACACTATTTAGAGATAGAAATGCATCAGGTGTGTGTGTGTGTGTGTGTGTGTGTGTGTGTGTGTGTGTGTGTGTGTGTGTGTGTGTGTGTGTGTGTGTGTGTGTGTGTGTGTGTGTGTGTGTGTGTGTGTGTGTGTGTGTGTGCATGGTCATATAGGTATCCCATTTAGTGATCTGACTCCTATGGTTTAATCTTTTGAATCATTAATTGAGAATGAATTCTAATGGAATGGTGCAACAAAGGATCCACTTTGAGTACTCTACTTAAATTGCATTACACTCTTAATAGTGTTGATAACAGGCGTTAGTGACACACAAAAAACGACTCTACAAAGTGTTGTATTAACAGGATTGATGTCCTCAGTGCAGAATTAAAGCCAGGTCTACCAGATACAGCTAAAGCTAACAAATGGCCCTCTCTCACACTCTGGCTCCATGATGTGCCTGCAGTAGCACACATATCCACTGTAAGGCCTGCGACTGGGCTCATGCATCAGAACGGCAGATGGGGAGCATTCATCAGCTCTATGAGGAGAAGTGACTTTGAAGTTCTCCACCGTGAGAGCGGCCGTTGCCTCAACCTCTGTTTATGTAGCCGCACTAGCGCTGGGAGAGCTCTTAATGAATTATGTCGATATATGAACAGTCCTGCTAAAAGCACATGCAGGCCTGAGTTTTCAAATTCAACTCAAGAGTATTTCCTCACCACCAGTGGTGACCTGACAGTGGGTACAGGGAAGCAGTAATGTTGGTGACATGAGAGTGGGTACAAGGTAGTAGTAATGTTGGTGACATGACAGTGGGTACAGGGTAGCAGAAATGTTGGTGACATGAGAGTGGGTACAGGGTAGTAGTAATGTTGGTGACATGACAGTGGGTACAGGGTAGCAGAAATGTTGGTGACATGACAGTGGGTACAGGGTAGTAGTAATGTTGGTGACATGACAGTGGGTACAGGGTGTCAGAAATGTTGGTGACATGAGAGTGGGTACAGGGTGTCAGTAATGTTGGTGACATGAGAGTGGGTACAGGGTGTCAGTAATGTTGGTGACATGAGTGGGTACAGGGTGTCAGTAATGTTGGTGACATGAGAGTGGGTACAGGGTGTCAGTAATGTTGGTGACATGAGAGTGGGTACAGGGTGTCAGTAATGTTGGTGACATGAGAGTGGGTACAGGGTGTCAGTAATGTTGGTGACATGAGAGTGGGTACAGGGTGTCAGTAATGTTGGTGACATGAGAGTGGGTACAGGGTGTCAGTAATGTTGGTGACATGAGAGTGGGTACAGGGTGTCAGTAATGTTGGTGACATGAGAGTGGGTACAGGGTGTCAGTAATGTTGGTGACATGAGAGTGGGTACAGGGTGTCAGTAATGTTGGTGACATGAGAGTGGGTACAGGGTGTCAGTAATGTTGGTGACATGAGAGTGGGTACAGGGTGTCAGTAATGTTGGTGACATGAGAGTGGGTATAGGGTGTCAGTAATGTTGGTGACATGAGAGTGGGTACAGGGTAGCAATAATGTTGATGCTTCAGAGAATTGTGTAGTAGAGCTAACGTGCAGGTTACATTTTTCTCTACTGTTTCTGAGTTTGTCCTAAATGACGTGGTTGTGGAGACTGTATAGAGCTTGCAGATCTGTCCTTGTTGTGCTTGGGCCTCTGGAGAGAAATTGTGGATGCAATGCAAAAGCTGTAAAATGTGTTGTATCTGCTATTATCTCCATGTTAAAGGCCAAAAAAGCTCTTCAGTGAAGTCAGCCATTAACAAATGGCAGGTATTGCTATCAGGCTTTTTTTTATAGCCTATTACCTGCAACGACAGCAGCTGCTGCAGCACCACTGAACATCCTATCACATTATTTGCAGCTAAAGTCAGCTACTGTGTCATTTCGCCTCATTTTTCTTGACAGTGCCATCATAAATCCATTGGGTGAGGGGGGGGGGGGGGGGTCGACTGCCTCGATTATCTTCAGAGCCTGAATTAATCCTGAAATGTATGTAACAGGTAATGACTGTTATGGGTCAGGTGCCAGGGCCATTCTCTCTCTCTCTTTCTTCTCCTCCTTTCCTTTCCTTTCCTCTCTCTCTCTCTCTCTCTCCATCTCTCTCTCTCTCTCCCTCTCTCCCTCTCTCTCTCTCCCTCCCTCTCACTCTCTCTCTCTCTCTCTCTCTCATCAGGCACAGACTTTAGAGAGGGTGTTAAGGGGCTTGGGTGCTCTACTGCTCTCATGTAATCTAGTAAAACAGATGAACTCTGATGCACACAGTAGCTGTTCATAAAAAATATGTTTGGAGGGGTGCATGATGGGTAAAATGCATACATACCATTTATCACATGAAAATATGACACCAAATCATGTAGAGTATGTGATTAACAAAAAGTGTCAAGCAAACAGACAGACACAGAGACAGATATGGACAGATATGGACAAATGCAGGCAAAAGTTAGACTGTGGCTGAAGAATTTTGCTATTCTATCGGGCTGCATCACCGCCTGGTACGGCAAATGCACCAAGCTCAACCCCCTCGCCCTCCAATGCATCACCGGGGGAACGATGCCTGCCCTTCAGGACATTTACAACACTCAGTGTCAAAGGAAGAACTGTTCACTCGGCTATCGTCTGACAGACAGAGACAGTGCAGGTGCATCAGTGCCAAGACCGAGAGACAAAAAAACAGCTTCTATTACCAGGCCATCAGACTATTGAACAGCTTCTATTACCAGGCCATCAGACTATAAAACAGCTTCTATTACCAGGCCATCAGACTATTGAACTGTTTCTATCACCAGACCATCAGACTGTTGAACAGCTTATATTACCAGACCATCAGACTGTTGAGCAGCCATCACTAGCTGTCTACCAGGTGATGCACATTCACTCACACACACACATTCTTGACATAGCTTATTCTAATAGATCTACTGTTGTACATACCATTCTTGTGTAACTACATATAGATTGCATTATTTATTATTATTTGTGGACTTGATTGACATGTTACTGCATTGTTAGGAGCTAGCAACATACGATTTTTGTTGCACCCGCTATAACATCTGCTAAAGTGTATATATGACCAATACACTTTGATTTGATTTGAATGTGTTTGTGTGAAACTAAACCATGTAGAAAACATGCATTTTTCTATTCTTTCCATATATTTATTTTTGGCGAGAGAAACAGACGTCAGGCATCACATATCTGAAATGAAACACCTAACTAGCTAATTAGAATATGAAGTTGGACAAAACAAAAAAAAGCACTTGAAGGTAGACTCTCCGCAATTTGCATCTGTCACTTCTATTGCATCTGTTCCAAGTCCCATTCACTGGTCTGTTCCCTCCTTTGTTGGGAAGTGTTGAGCACCAACTATTTAAACTCACCTCCTACCTACAGAGTGCTTTGTTCCTGCTCCTCTGTGGACTCGTAATGAGCCAACCGCCACAAAAACACCACAAAATTAATGAGTCATTATGGGACAGAACCAGGACCACTCTAAACCCCTGTCCTCCCCCCTAACACTTAATCCTCACTCTCATGCAGAAAGACCCTAACACCTCCCTATCAATTAGAGACTATTACAGGGCTCCCTGCTCGCAGGGCTGAGAAAGAGGGCCATCACAGAGTGTGTGCTGGAGAGAATAGGGGGGTTGCATGAAGAACCTAAAGATGCACCCTTTCAAACCAGGCCCCATCTATTATGCCAGTGACTGAGACCCCCATGAGTAATGTGTAGTCTCTGAAAGACTTGGGGACTCAAATGTCTGCAGGCAGGGGGCTTTTAGGGAGGGAACATTTCCCCCTGTCTACTCTGTAGAGTCAAATTATATCATCACTCGCCATTGATAAACTAAGGGAGCACAATATGGACGTATTTAATGTAGTAAGGTACATGCAATCACAGCAATAATAGAATAGCACATAGATTGCAATAGAAAATCATGTTTCAGAAGTATCTCTTTCATTGCTTGTGGCTATATCTCTTTTCTGAGTTGTTTTAACAAAATGAAGCAAACAGCAGACAGGCATCTAAACATGAAAATGTATGTACTGTAGCTATTGATTTCTCCGAGAATGTTATATGTCTCTCTTCAAAACGGTTGAGGAATACGGGTTGCAATATCCCCGGGCAATACATCCTACTTCATAGTCTTTGTTCAGAGCAAAAAGGCAGTTTTACATTGCCAGCATTTTATTTTGGTATTTTTCTGATAGGAAAGTATCTCAGCCTCATTCACACAGGCACTGTTCGTTGGCTTTTGAAGCTCCAGTACATTTCAACCCAATCCCTCTGAGACAGAATGGATGAGATCACATGGGTTTGAAGAGGTTTAGAATGGCAAATCCTGCTGAAACTGTCATTTCCACTCGGAGACGTCAATTTGGTGTGTGAAACATGGTCCCGAGAGAGCCTGGATAGCCTGGGAGCCTTCTGACAAGAGCAGAGGGCCTGGGGATCAGCCCAGACTCACCTGGAGAAGAAAGGTATTTCACAGAGCATGTCAGAGGGAGGGAGGGAGGGGAGGGGAGGGGAGGGGAGGGGAGGGGAGGGAGGGAGGGAGGGAGGGAGGGAGGGAAGGAAGAAAGAAAGAAAGAAAGAAAGAAAGAAAGAAAGAAAGAAAGAAAGAAAGAAAGAAAGAAAGAAAGAAAGAAAGAAAGAAAGAAAGAAAGAAAGAAAGTGAAGAGATAAGTATAAAAAAGACAGACTGACAGACCGATATACATACAGACAGACAGACAGAAATATATATATATTTGAAGAAACATTGAATTTGTCCATACTGCTATTAGCCCATAGAAACACATTGAATAACAGCTTCATACATGGATAAACAAATAGTCTTGAAGTGTCTGTCCTATCTGGGAGATAACCCCTTATTTTAGGCACTAAAACTATCTCTATATATACTTCCATTAATTGTTTTAACTGGTACCCGGCTACCTTCAGACTAGTCTTGAGAGGCTTCTGGGCGTCCTAGAGCAAAGCAACTGACATACACGTGTTCCATAGAGTGGTCATATTAGTGTGTAGCCCAAACTGTCCGGAAGATACAGACAGAAGTTGGCAGAACAGCTGTACCGACTTCAGACGAATCCGGTGACACTTGTGGTGGTTGAAGAGCAAAACGGAGAACACCGTTGTGTTTGTGAGAGTCTCGTCTATCCATAGAGGGGTAAAAGTGTTGAAGGCCAAACCGTTTTCGTGAAATTACCGATTTTCGGGATGTCTCATGGACTGACAAACATCGCTCTAGCTCTGCCACCTTTCACCAATATCTGTTGAAAAAGCAGACTGAACCAGGTTTTCCTCCACCATGCTTGAAATATGAAGAGTGGTACTCAGTGATGTGTTGGATTTGCCCCAAACATAACACTTTGTATTGTCTTAAGTTCATTTCTTTGACAGATTTTTTGCACTTTTACTTTAGTGACTTATTGCAAACAGGGTTAGTATTGTGGAGTAACTTAAATATTGTATCTATCCTTAGTTTTCTTCTATCACAGCCATTCAACTCTGTAACTGTTTTGGCCCCATGGTGAAATTTCCTTCCTCTCCGGTAACTCAGTTAGGAAGGACACCTTTTTTGTAGTGACTGCATGTATTGATTGTCAGGTCCAGGCTGTGGGGAAGCTGCCAGGCATCTCTATGTTTGTCTGGTGGCTATGGTCAGGGCCTGGCAGAGGAGAGAGTTCTGGAAAAATCTATGTTTGGGCTTTGTTGGTCCCCAATTAGAGGCAGCTGAGTAGTTTTCCACCTGTGTGTAGATCTTTGTTTGTGCATTCGTGCAACACCTTGTTTGTGTTTTGGTACTACAATAAAGGAATGTCTACACATTACTGCTCAGCGCCTCATGTCCTGCCTAAGAACCATGACATTGATACACCATCTACCAATAGTTTCCCTTCTTTGCAGCTTCATACGTCGGAGTCCCATTGGGCGGTGCACAATTGGCCCAGCATCGCCCAGGTTTGGCCGTGGTAGGCCTTCATTGTAAATAAGAATTGGTTCTTAACTGACTTAAATTTAAATGTATAATAATTTGCAAGGCATTGGAAAAACTCTATGTGGTTGAATCTGTTCGACTGAGGAACCTTAAAGATAATTGTATGTGTGGGGTACAGAGGTGAAGTAGTTTCAGTCTCACTACTCCCTGCTGCTTTCAATGTATGATACGAATTAGCTTTCTTTAAAAAAAAAAAATCCATCCTCCTGTCTACTGTGTTTTTGTTAGTACTTTTATTTTATTATTTTATGATGTGAAGAACTTTAAAATGTATTGAAAATCGCTACACAAATAAAGTGATTATTATTATCATTATTAACTCACTAAAATAAAAGCTCTGTGACGACTGATACAACGTCCAGGTAAAAGGAAAAGTCCTTTATCCAAGAAACAGGCACAAAAGAGGACAACACCATCTGTGAAGGAATGTCACCATCTGTGAAGGAATGTCAGCGCTCATAAGCATTGTTGATGGGACAACACTTAAACACTGACATGAACATATAAAATGTCAAAATTATCGATGGGGCATTTTCTTGCTAAACATGTTGAGAACTGTAAAATGCCCCATAATAGCATGCTATTAACTCTAACATACAGCCTGTATATGTTGATATGGAAGCCCAATGGCAGATCATTACGATGTTGTCTCATTATTGTTTTTTTGACACTTAAACACAGTCACAAATGCAGATGTTACACTTTATTTCAGCCATAACGAAGCAGATACATGTTAGGTTTTACTTGCTAATGATGGAAACTAAGCGTTTCAAACATGATTCAATAGCTCGTTTTCATGGCAACTAAAGCAGAACATAACTGGAGAGATGGATGCCTTTAAGGTGAACAAAGACACTGTTCAAAAGTATCTTTGAAAAGATGTATAAACTAACACTCTTGCCTTGCTTGGACTAACGCGCGCACTTGTCTTCTCTTACCAGCTCTGACTTTGCTCATAGCTACTTTTATCGAGGGAAAATGTACTTACTATGACTGTGATATGAGGTTGTCTCACCTAGCTTTCTTAAGATGAATGCACTAACTGTAAGTCTCTCTGGATAAGAGCATCTGCTAAATGAATAAAATGTAAATGTAAAATGTTCAGTATAGGTAACTTTCATTGGACTATTCTCACTACTTTGAATCTCTGGAGACAGAAACTAAACCTTTTAAATCTAATGCAACGTCATTAAAAGTAGCAAATGGTCACAAGGGGTTGGTATTGTGCAGGTGAGAGGGTTGTCTACTCGATGACACATTAGATTTATGACATTTTAACTATGAATTAGTTGGACAACCCACAGCCAAACTGTACACTCGGTACACCTACTGAGTCTTATAACGAGCCTGGGATCAAATTGATGGGGCCAGCCATGAAACTTAAAGATTCAATGTGCTAAAATACAATGTGTTGTAAAATATTAATGTGTGTGGTAAAATTGTGCTGGTGGTAATTTTTTAAATTGCTTCTGTCTATAAAAGAGGCATATCTGTATTTATTTACAAGCAGTGATAGTGGATGGGGTCTTGGTTTATGAATATCGACTCAGGCTCCTAGGTAAGTGCCTATAAATCTGAGAGGACTCTTTGTGAAGTTTCTCTGAGGACATAACTTCAGGTCTAACAGCCTCATTCTTTCACTTGATGTTTAAACATTTAGATGGGCCTTGACTGACTACAGTTGTATAAGCTTCTAAATTAAAGGGGTCCATTTTGAAAATGTCAAACAAGATAAATTATTGCAAATGAATCTAAAGATGAAACATTGGCCTTGAGTTAATAGGGAATTGGAACAGCCTAAAAAGGATCACTATAAGATCTTCAATGGTCCATATCTTCATAGTGGAGTGCATGCGAACACACACACACGCACAAATACACACACACCTAAATAACTCTCCCGATACTTTCTGCTTAATGTTTTCCTATCTTCCCAAATAAGTGCCTAGCCTCCTTGTTCAGCTTCTCCTCCAGCTCCTTCTATTTTAGGAGCGGTGTCACAATTTGTGCACGAGAGTAGAGACTGTTAATTCACATGCACTGCGTAGCGTATGCTAACTTAATTGTCACGAGAATCCATAATAAACAGCTGTATTTGTGATGTTCGCTATGTAACCCTTGTCAATGATTGCTGTGTGTTCCTTTTGACTCACCCTATATGTCCTACGGGAGCCACCTTGAATGCCTGCGCTAAACAGTTGTTATGTTAGCTCACAGTTGTTATGTTAGCTCACTGTTGTTATGTTAGCTCACAGTTGTTATGTTAGCTCAAAGTTGTTATGTTAGCTCATGAAGGAGAGTTGTAGTTAATACACCTGAGCAGTTTATAAAGAGTTTAGATCACAGGCATATAGCCTAGGCAGGCTACGGCTGGGAAACTCTGAGAACTCGGATTTCAACAGAGAATACTGTTATGTAGAAAGAACGAGACTAGCTAAATTCTTTGTAAACTGCCCGGGTGTATTAGCTACAACTGTCCTCACATTGGTGAGCTAACATAACAACTATTTAGAGTGGACATATAGGGTGAGTCAAAAGGAACACACAACAATCATTCACAAGGGTTACATAGCGAACATCACAAATACAGCTGTTTATTATGGATTCTCGTGACAATTAAGTTAGCATACGCTACGCAGTTTATTTGAATTGACGCTTTCTACTCTAACACGCAAATTATGACGCCGTTGACGCTGGCGGCCCGACTGTTTTCTCTCATCCACTCCAGTGCATTCTTGTTCACACGCATAAAAAAAAATGTATGCTTCTCGTTTGATTTGGGCTTCGCGATTGAAGCCAAAAGCGTGACCTCATCTCTATTGAGCAGGGCTATGACTTCACACCCCCTCAGGGCAAGGCCAGCTGCAGAGCTATGAGTTCATGCAGACGTCAGATTCTCTCTCACAGGGTGACTCATTCACCTCCTTCTATTCACTGTAGCTGTGATGAGTTTATCTCTTTGGTTGGGGTTCTAAAGTTCAGCTCATGAGGGTGATTGCATTAGTTATTAATGGTGCCCTGGTTGGCTGGTTGGCTGACCCAGTGATGATGGACACAAGGTCCATATCCTTGGGCTATGATCACACTGGAACTGGGATTAGGAGTGCTGATTTCTTTCCTGGGAGAGTCCAGAGGGCTAAATCAAAGTGTTTCACAATGAGATCTGGTCCTGGCTTTATGTATAATTACTGTTGAGTGCTGTTAAAGATTTCGCTGCGGAACTTGTTTGTTCTGCCTCTTGTTGAAGTGTACTCGTAAATACACCTTGAGCTGATGTCACCGTGGACTAATATATGGGAAATGGCAGCAAAGCCTCATTGATCAAACTCTGTAATTCCGAGAAAATAATCTTCTCCCAAGGTGGATTGCGGTTGACTGAGAATCCTCCTGCACTCCTTCCCTCACTCGTCCCTTCTCTTGTCTCTGTCTTTTTGTCTTTCCCAGTCTATAGCCCGTTCTTCCTTCTGCTCCACTCCCTCCATCTTCCTCTCACCATCCGTTCCCTGTTGCTAGCTGACACAAGCTATCAGTTCACACCCCTTGTCCAGAGGGAGAGGTGTTAAAGAAGGAGTTCAGGATATGTCACAGCAGACTGAAAAGGCTCCCTACTATACAGGGGTCCAGACTGAAAAGGCTCCCTACTATACAGGGGTCCAGACTGAAAAGGGCTCCCTACTATACAGGGGTCCAGACTGAAAAGGCTCCCTACTATACAGGGGTCCAGACTGAAAAGGCTCCGTACTATACAGGGGTCCAGACTGAAAAGGGGAGGGAAAGCTTGTTAAGTCAATACAACATACATTCAATCATTTTTGTTGGGACTTTGATAGAAATGTAATGCTACACCAATAAATAGCTAACCTTTTTCCGTTGACGATAACCTGTTCCACAGTACACCAATCCTGAACAGTTCATAAGGGTAACAGGCAATTGACCAGAGGCAAGTTGGTTCAAATCCCCCGATGGAGGAAATGTTCTCATAATGACACTTCCCAGAACAGCTTCAGTCTCCTCAGAGGCCTCTACATACTAAGACAGTGTGACCATTTTGTTCCACTTCTTCCTGTTCCTGTCTAAAACAGATTTTTTTCGACTATACCTTGCATGATCCTAACGTTAAGTAATGATTCAGGTTGAATTATGTGAATTATTGGAAATGTAGTTCTACTGAGGTACTAATGTCACTAGTAGATTGAAACAATTGGTTTCATGCAGCCTGTACTGTAGATAATCATTCAACATATTTTCTACATTGCTCTCATTCAAAGAAGGCAAACTCTGTGTAGTACGTTACGTTAACAGCGTCTTTCCAGGCCTCATTACATTATTTGTGGCATGTTAAATTAGAATAATACACGTATAAACAACTCAATGCTTCTCCTCCTGACACCATTAAGGCAGATTTGGAGTTTTGGATTTACCACTGTCAATTAAAATCCCTCTTGTTGGTTTTGAGGTAGTAAATAGTGCCTCCGTTTCCTGAAACATGGAACCTGTGTTTTCTCCTCACAGCTCCTGTGTGTTTGTCATCAATGGTGGTTAGAATATACTTCTGCCTAATGCAATTAGGTGTGTGTTCATTGTTTAATCAGATTTGATTACCTGTTTCCATTGAAGGGTAGAAGATGACTGTTTCCCACCATAAAGGGACAGGAAGCCCAGTTACACTAATTGAAAGTGATATGGATATGATGAACGCTGGTCACCTCATATTCTGTTTCCATACTGTTGTTTACTCACTGTGTATGTATATACTATATTCTCCACATAGCTCATCCTAATATACCTGCTACTGTACATACCACTTTCTTTCCAAATTAATACTGTCATTAAACACCACGTATTTATATTATGGATTCTGACAGATGCTCACTCTAATATATCTACCCTGGGTTGTTGATTGGATCCGTTCTGTCATTATTTTTATATATATATATATATATATATATATATATATATATATATATATATATATATACAGTCGTATGCAAAAGTTTGGGCACCCCTGACAATTTACATGATTTCCATCTATAAATAATTGGGTGTTTGGATCAGCAATTTCATTTTGATCTATCAAATAACTGATGGACACAGTAATATTTCAGTAGTGAAATGAGGTTTACTGGATTAACAGAAAATGTGCAATATGCATCAAAACGAATTTAGACAGGTGCATAAATTTGGGCACCCCAACAGAAAAATCACATCAATATTTAGTAGAGCCTCCTTTTGCTAAAATAACAGCCTCTATACACTTCCTATAGCCTCTAATGAGTGTCTGGATTCTGGATGAAGGTATTTTGGACCATTCCTCCTTACAAAACATCTCCAGTTCAGTTAGGTTTGATGGTTGCTGAGCATGGACAGCCCGCTTCAAATCATCCCACAGATTCTCAATGATATTCAGGTCTGGGGACTGGGATGGCCATTCCAGAACATTGTACTTGTTCCTCTGCATAAATGCCTGGGTAGATTTTGAGCAGTGTTTTGGGTCGCTGTCTTGTTGAAATATCCAGCCCCGGCGTAACTTCAACTTTGTGACTGATTCTTCAACATTATTCCCAAGAATCTTGAGTGGAATCCATGCGACCCTCAACTTTAACAAGATTCCCAGTACCGGCACTGGCCACACAGCCCCACAGCATGATGGAACCCCAACCAGATTTTACTGTGGGTAGCAAGTGTTTTTCTTGGAACGCTGTGTTCTTTTGCTGCCATGCATAACACCCCTTGTTATGACCAAATAACTCAATCTTTGTTTCATCAGTCCACAGCACCTTATTCCAAAATGAAGCTGGCTTGTCCAAATGTGCGTTTGTGGCGTGTGTGCAGAAAAGGCTTCTTCCGCATCACTCTCCCGTACAGCTTCTCCTTGTGCAAAGTGCGCTGAATTGTTGAACGATGCACAGCGACACCATCTGCAGCAAGATGATGTTGTAGGTCTTTGGAGGTGGTCTGTGGGCTGTTTTTGACCGTTCTCACCATCCTTCGCCTTTGCCTCTCCGATATTTTACTTGGCCTGCCACTTCTGGCCTTAAGAGGAACTGTGCCTGTGGTCTTCCATTTCCTCACTCTGTTCCTCACAGTGGACACTGACAGCTTACATCTCTGAGATAGCTTTTTGTAGCCTTCCCCTAAACCATAATGTTGAACAATCTTTGTTTTCAGGTCATTTGAGAGTTGTTTTGAGGCCCCCATGTTGCCACTCTTCAGAGGAGAGTCAAAGAGAACAACAACTTACAATTGGCCACCTTAAATACCTTTTCTCATGATTGGATGCACTTGTCTATGAAGTTCAAGGCTTAATGAGCTCACCAAACCAATTGTGTGTTCCAATTAATCAGTGCTAAGTAGTTACAGGTATTCAAATCAACAGAATGACAAGGGTGCCCCAATATTAGCATAGCCTATTTTTCACATTTAATTTGTGAAATTAGATTTAATTTCATACAACTTAATATTGCTACACTAAAAATCTTTGTCTGGACAATACCCCAGTACTCAGCTTTTATTAGAACATTTTGCATACGACTGTATATATATATATATATATATATATACACTACCGTTCAAAGGTTTGGGGTCACTTTTTTTTAAAAGTGACCCCAAACCATCACTGAAGATCTCGTAAAACACTGTGTACTACTCCCTTCACAGAACAGCGCAAACTGGCTCTAACCAGAATAGAAAGAGGAGTGGGAGGCCCCAGTGCACAACTGAGCAAGAGGACAAGTACATTAGAGTGTCTAGTTTGAGAAACAGACGCCTCACAAGTCCTCAACTGGCAGCTTCATTAAATAGTACCCGCAAAACACAATGTCAACAGTGAAGAGGCGACTCCAGGATGCTGGCCTTCTAGGCAGAGTTGCAAAGAAAAAGCCATATCTCAGACTGGCCAATAAAAAGAAAAGATTAGGATGGGCAAACGAACACAGACACTGGACAGAGGAATATTGGAAAAAAGTGCTATGGACAGACAAATCTAAGTTTGAGGTGTTCGGATCACAAAGAAGAACATTCGTGAGACGCAGACCAAATGAAAAGATACTGGAGGAGTGTCAAGCCATCTGTCAAGCACGGTGGAGCCAATGTGATGGTCTGGGGGTGCTTTGGTGGTGGAGAAGTGGGAGATTTGTACAGGGTAAAAAGGATCTTGAAGAAGGAAGGCTATCACTCCATTTTGCAATGCCATGCCATACCCTGTGGATGGCGCTTAATTGGAGCCAATTTCCTCCTACAACAGGACAATGACCCAAAGCACAACTCCAAACTATGCAAGAACTATTTAGGGAAGAAGCAGTCAGCTGGTATTCTGTCTATAATGGAGTGACCAGCACAGTCACCAGATCTCAACCCTATTGAGCTGTTGTGGGAGCAGCATGACCGTATGGTACGTAAGAAGTGGCCATCAAGCCAATCCAACTTGTGGGAGGTGTTTCAGGAAGCATGGGGTGAAATCTCTTCAGATTACCTCAACAAATTGACAGTGTCACGTTCGGGTGTGTAGAGAGACCAAGGCGCAGCGTAGCGATAGTTCGACATCCTTTATAAAAGTAATGAGACTATACTTGACTAGATGCGAACTATACAAAATAACAATAATGCAGATAAACAGAAAGGAAACACACTTACGTCGACACGGGACAATAGACAACATTCAATGAACCACGCCATGGGAATGGAACATACACATATAAGTAGGATCCCTAATTAGAGACAATGCATAGCAGCTGCCTCTAATTAGGGATCCCACACACAACACCACACAGACGTAGAACTACTAGATCTGCCAGACTCTGACCATAGAAATATAGAGAAGCAAAGCTTCTCTATGGCCAGAGCCTGACAGACAGATAGAATGCTAAAGGTCTGCAAGGCTGTAATTGCTGCAAATGGAGAATTCTTTGATGAAAGCAAAGTTTGAAGGACACAATAATTATTCCAATTAAAAATAATTATTTCAACCTTGTCAACGTCTTGACTACAACTCATTCCATGTAAGTTTTCATGGAAAACAAGGAAATCTCTAAGTGACGCCAAACTTTTGAACGGTAGTGTATATGCAGTATATGATTTGTGTATTTGTATTTTATTTGTGAGACATTCAACATCACTGTTGGATCTAGTAGCGTAAGCATTTGGCTGTACCTGCTATAACACCTGCAAATCTGTGTACGTGACCAATAACCTTTGATTTGAGTGAGAAAGATGGTTATTTCAAAACTGATCATTATGGTTTAGCATAGACAAACTGTAAAAAGCCTCCTGCAGTGAGGTTTGACATTACAGGAGTGCTTGTGCTGTGAGGTTTGACATTACAGGAGTGCTTGTGCAGTGAGGTTTGACATTACAGGAGTGCTTGTGCAGTGAGGTTTGACATTACAGGAGTGCTTGTAACATTGCAACAGACATCAGGGAACAGTAGAATCCAGGCCCAGGTTTTTCATGTCATGTTATGTCACAAACTGTCAAGGGAACTTTTTAAAAACTTTATTAACATTCTATTTTTGTCAAAATTAAAAAATGTCTGTCTCATAATGTCTCAGACAGCTGGAAGACATTTGATTTTAACCAGTATCCTGCTCCATAAATTTTGATCATCCACACTTTTCAGACTATGTAGCTAGCTACTCACTTCCTGATGGTAGCTCTTAGCTGTGTAGAGCCCAAACCATTTCACCTCCCTTTTTCTGATTAATTTAGCTGTAAGGCAGAGTGTGATAAGACGGAACCAAGACTTCCTTCAGAACAGGCCAAGTCTGACATAATCCAATCAGGTCCATTTTCATCAGCTTTTGTTTTGTCTTTTTTGCTTCTCTTTTGGACTTTCCTTTGGTTCCGGCGACGACTAGAAAACCTGAAATGACACAATTCAGTCACACTTGTATGGCGGAGCGGCTTCCATCCAAACAGCTTTTCTGCACAGAAATCCTTGAAAACCCACACACATTTAAAACTGTCCCTGGGGGCAACAGGCTCTATATACTGCCAAGATAAAATGATCCAGGCCAAAATAAAAAATGTTTTTTTTTTAGGGGGGAGGGAGTACTTACCATGGCAACAAAACAGCATGTCAAACTTCTGGAATGGAATGTATTCTGCTGAGGAGTAAATAAGCAGAGCACATTTCAGGGCCCAGCCTCACACATGTATACAGTGGGAAGAGAGACAATGTGATAATAGCAGATGAGGCGTCAGGGTGCTGGAAAGACGGTTAAACGGTCATTTGTGAGATGAGGACACATAACAGACTGGTACAGGGCCTATATAAAGAGGCACAGGGCCTCCCCCGAAATAAACCTGTTAGGCCTGGCCCAACCCCACCTCCACTCGGAGAGGGGAGACCTCCAACATTTGGTTGTGCCTTTTCTGATCATGTTTGTGGCTTCACCGTGCCTCCAGAACTTTCCAGGTGTTGTGAAGTAATGTGCGATATCTTAACGTCTGAAGAAACAGACACAAAGCTACGCAGACATGCCATCAAATGCTCTATGAACTAGACTCTGACAAACATTAAGGCGGTAGGCGCGAGGAGACAGCAAAGGCACCAAGGCAGGAGCGGCCCACAAAAAAGTTACAAGAGGAGACTTTCTGAGACTCTCCATCCGCACCTAATTGCACAAATACTCTTTGGTAAATCTCGCACAAGCTCCTTTGCCTCATATTAAAGAGAGGGAGAAATCTGCCGCCCAGCTCCTGACGCCATGCTGTGCCACCTTCATGCCGAGCCGTCGATACGCCATGAAGATATTTCCGGTCCTCAATAACATCTGACAATGACACAAACTCTAAGAGGAGGAATAAATAAGAAAATGAGTGTGGGATGCTCCAGAATAAAACCCTTGCCACATTTTTTCTTTTCTTTTCAGCGTACAAGCATATTCCAAAGAGCTTCCTGTACAAACACAATCAGCGCGGTGGAGGAATGATGAAAAGCCGTTACACTTACTATGGGACAAAATAACAAGCTCTCGTGAAGGGCTCGATTGTTTTCAAATCGTACATCTTTGTAAAAGTAGAGCTAAGCATTATGGGACGCCGCCGCTACATTGCTTTAGATTTTTCCGTCAACACCGCTCTTACAAAAACACGCTACCGTATTTACTAAATGCATTGAGGCCAAGAAATGGATTGGATATACTGTATCATCCCTCTTCTTCTATACAAACTGTGTCAACCAGTTGAAAGATGGAGGCATCGTTCCTTTTCAAGTACTGCGGGGACTGAAACAAAACCAAACATGCATTAGCATAAAACGTAAAAGTAAGAAAACTTGAAGGGCTCAGTTGTCTGGCATACTGACATGTGGTCGTAAACAGTGTACGAAGTATCATGACAACTAAGGGTTAGGGTTAGACTCTTCTGCACTGTAAAGGGCACTGGAGGGGTAAGGGCCCTGTCCCCACCCTTAGTTGTCATAATAGGGCCCCTCCTGTGGGGCAGAAAGCAGATGGCCCCAGTCAGAGCCCTCCAGTATGATAATGCATGTAGGCACACCACTCTCTCATCTCATCATAACTCAACACTCGTCTGCATCCCGCTCCCTCCCGCGCTCAGAGTCGCGGCCTGTCCGTCCCCTCTAAGTACCCCAATAAATTCAAATGTAATGCTCTCAAATGAGATCACTTACATGTGTCATTTTTCTTCCGTTATATTTATCATCTGACACTTTGGCCTTCATTAACAAATGGCACTTAAGGCAGGAAACGTGTGATTCCTCATCCCTGATGTGGACAGCGGGCCGTGGAAAGAGAGAGAGAGAGAGAGAGAGAGCTGTGACGTCAACACTGTGAAGTCTCTAATGGGTGTGTTTCGTTAGGCCAACAATATAGGCCATTGAAGCTACGAGACAGGGAACACTGTATGTCTTAGCTCCCTGTCTGATATTCAGCTTCATTCATCTTATGTTAATTGAGAATTAATTTTAGACCACTGAGGTGAGTATCAGTAGCATATGTTGAAAAAAAATGGCACCGCTTGGAAAATGGCAGACATGGTAATAATCTACCACTTCTTCCTAACCATAAACCAACATCAAGCTCCATCTCCCCCTCCTCTCCCCGCCTCCCCCTGGCCCTCCCACAGGAATAAGGAAAACACCCAGAGGCCACCCACTATCCAATGAGCAACAGCAATACAAGTCTGATCATTTACATGTCAGATTTAATTGGCTGTCGTGGCCCAGTATTGTGTGAGGCAGAATTAGCAGTGAGCTACTCCTGTAACAACACACCATGATCATCACTTGAGGTTAAGCGTACACATTGTTAAATTATAGTGCCCTATTCTCCCATTCTCATTCCTCATCCGTACTGGCTGTAGAAAACTCTGTTTAGCTATTAATTATCGCGACAACGGAAAGACGCACACAGCTGAGGGTAACCCTCTTTTTATTTTATATATTAAACATTTTAAAATGGCTTCGTCATAACAATGTATTTTGATTAACGATGTTTACTGCAGTGCCGGTAGTGTAAATTGCTTATCCATAAATTAAACAAATTTAAAAAGTTAATTGATGAATTAATGCCCAAATGTAAAATGTTACAGTATAATTAACTCCCAGTAACTCCTATCCCCACACAATATACACTGAACCAAAATATAAACGCAACATGCATATAATAATAAACACACAAATTAATTAATTTGCTTCCTGAACAACTGTGCACTGAAAGTAACAAGCACATTCCATATATTTTACACAATATGCATATCACAAGAAACTTTAAAAAGTAACATATCCCTTTGTCATTGTAAGGCAAGCACTAGGACCCATTTTCTCTGGTGACACAGAACACCATTTTAAAATGAAATAAAACGTACACAGGATAAAAGTGAAGTAACTTCATTGTGTGATGTACTTTTGCTGTATGCCATACTGCATTGATTTGCGCCAAATATATCAATAAAATAACATCTTGCCTTTATAATCTGCATGACGAAAAAACGTTCAACTATTCAACCACAAGACTATTTTCACTGAATATAAAGATTTGTTTTGAAAATCCTGTACAGTACATCAACATTATCTATATGATAGATTATATTATATAAACTTAAAAACACTACAAACTTCAGCTCCAATGTAGATCTAATGTATTCTTAACTTTAACGTGTTAATTGAACATTGATATTGGAAAAAGACAGTCATGGAAAAGCCAGTATTTGCATAGGCCAGAGTGCACATTAATATTAAGTCAAAGTGTATGGTCAATGGTCTAGCCCAGTGTTTCCCAACCCTGGTCTTCGAGTACCCCCAACAGTACACCATTTTATTGTAACCCTGGACAAGCACACCTGATTCAACTTGTCAACTAGCCCTCATTGAGTTGAATGAGGTGTGTTTGTCAAGGGCTATAACGAAACTGTGTCCTGTTGGGGGTACTCAAGCATCAGGGTTGGGAAACACTGGTCTAGCCACAAAAATAGTAGTCAACGCAGCAAATTCACAAAATATGTTTTTTCTTTAGAATGACGGACTGAACTAATAAAATACTGCCGCCTGGTAGTCTTACGTGTTACGTTTTGAAATGCTCTCTTTAAATCTGTCATTCACTATGATACCCAACTCTAAGTGCACTAAAATGCAGTGAGTATATAATTTTACAGGGAAAGGAGTGAGTCATATTTATTAATTTGCTTTGAACTGCAATGTACTAGTGACATAACAATAAAGTAACTTGATTTATCTAAGTCACTGTATATCTCTTATGACAACGATGTTCTCCAGCAATGGCAAATATAGAAACATTTAGCTACTTTATTTTTTATAATTAATATAGAAATAAAGATTTTTGTAAATGTCAACAGACCTATTGACAAAAACAGTATGCGAGAGATAATGTATCAGAACAATTGAAGTAGTCCTTAAATGTCTGGATTTATGCAATTTTAACACACATTGCCATACATGCTACAACAATTGGTTCTTAAAAAGGTGTTAAAATCCCTCACTCGATTCTGTAACGTTCTCATAATATGTCACTGTTAACAGTGGTATTGATAATAGTACTTTCACCAATGCAGTAGTTATAGCAACAGCAGCCATATACAGCAATAGAGTTCCAAAGTACATTGTATCAGTGATAGTCAGTATCAAACTTTGATATGTAGCCGTTCATGCTGATTTTAAATGGCGCTTTACACCGGGCTAGCATCTAGCAAAGCAAAAGGCTGTTTACCCTCAAGGTAAATGTACTATCTAGCTCCAAAAAGAATAAAGACTTGTAGGGCAAGTCTCATCTAAATCAGTGACAACACAATAGCCTCTGGCGTGATTTTTTATTTTCTTTCACGAACTTGACTATGACATCTGGCACAGCTTCTGAGCACCATGACAACAACAGACTCCCTGGCAACACACAACGGTGTGTATGAAAGAAGAGAAAGAGAATCTGCAGCTTGTTACTGTGGGGGAATAAAACGTAAAGAGATCAGTAATTACCATCATTTAAACAAGTCCAAATAACAAGTGGATTACGCAGAGCCGAGCTAACGTGAAGCCGAGCGTCTCTGAAATGTGCTGATGCAAATCCTTTTGTAAGTTAAATGTCTGAGAGCCATTGTGTAATGTCAGCTACAGTTAATGCCACATCCACATACAGTCGTTTCAACCCATTGTCCGTCACGCAACATATATCGGTGATGGGGTATATGTACAATGGTTATTATTGTGTGAGGCTAATGACAATACACAATGCAATATGTATGATTTAGTTTAGCATGATCGGTACAAAAGAGTTGCTCCATGAGACACCATCTTTGCCCTGAGGCTAATGCCATGGTGGCCATGGATGTAAGTGGGCTACCGGACTGTAGTACAGTGAATGTGATCACATGTATGCTGTAGACTGTAATAGAATCAATGTGGATTATCAAAATGATTGTGTGATTTGGGGCCGTCACAACAGTAATCAGAAGAAATATATCATTATGGGTTACAGAGTGGGATATAAAGAGATGGAGAAGGACAGAGATGGGAAAGAGAGAGAGAGAGAGAGAGAGATAAATATATATATATATATATATATATATATATATATAGAGAGAGAGAGAGAGAGAGAGAGAGAGAGAGATAGAGAGAGAGAGAGAGAGAGAGAGAGAGAGAGAGAGAGCTAAATAAGGGACGGCCCACCCATTAGAGAGTGAGATGGACATTGAAAAAGACAGAGAGGATCCTTTAAAAGAATGAAAACTGAAAAACAGTGACGGGTAATACTCTGGACATTGCCACTCAATTACAAGATCTGCCATAAACACCACTTTCAAGGGGCAGAATGAAAAAGTGTTGCTTGATGTCACTGAGACACCTAAGCATGGTAATTGCTGTCACACGCACACAATGGCACAGTACTTACTACTGTAACTGTCAATTCAGCTTTCAGGTCTGCATCTTACGCAGAAGTACATAACTTTTTATTTGAGAGAGTGTTTTGTTCAATATTCTGCATGAAGTGAAATGGATTGTGCAGCAGCTCCCTCTTGTGGAGAAGGAGAGCTGTGCTCCCTGCCTGCCTCCCTGCCTGGCTTCAGTGGTGCAACCTCCTCTGTATTCAGTGGGCTGGCTGTGACAACATTCCCTCTCTGATTGTATCTGGATCTCTCTCTCTACTTCAGCCACTGAGACACCCCTCCACTTCCCTGGCAGAGACTCCCCTCCACTTCCCTGGCTGAGACACCCTTTCTCTACCCCCCTGGTTGAGACAGCCCTCCACATCCCCTCTAGCTGAGACACCCTTCCACTTCTGTGGCTGAGACACCCCTCCACTTCTGTGGCAGAGACAACCCTCCACTTGCTCTCTGGCTGAGACACCCCTCCACTTATGTGGCTGAGACACCCCTCCACTTCTGTGGCTGAGACACCCTTCCACTTCCTCTCTGGCTGAGACACCGCTCCACTTCCCCTCTGGCTGAGACACCCTTCCACTTCCCCTCTGGTTGAGACACCCTTCCACTTCCCCTCTGGCTGAGACGCCCATCCACTTCCCCCCTGGCTGAGACACCTCTCCACTTCCCCTCTGGCTGAGACACCTCTCCACTTCCCCTTTGGCTGAGACACCCATCCACTTCCCCTCTGGCTGAGACGACCCGTCACTTCCCCTCTGGCTGAGACACGTCTCCACTTCCCGTCTGGCTGAGACACCTCTCCACTTCCCCTCTGGCTGAGACACCTCTCCACTTCCCCTCTGGCTGAGACACCTCTCCACTTCCCCTCTCCATGCTCCCTCCCTCCCTCTGTCTTGATGTGATGTGATGTGTAGCCCGGGCCTGATGCTCTCTCACTGACCCCTTAGTCAAATATTTAGACGGTCGATTTCAACCCCTTTAAGGAACTGCCTTGTAACCCCTCCACCATAAACAAATCGATGGGACGAGTTCGAATGCCAGCAAAAATATGCAAACGTAAACAAGTTCACTCAGAGGCTACAGGGAGGAGTGTTGGCGGAGGTGGTGATGGTGGCAGCGTTGGGGGATGGAGGGAGGGTGAATCTGATGCAAATGTATGCACAGACATAGAGTATGCATATGCATACGGGTAGAGTTGGATTACACAGAGGGATGAGCTAGCACAGACACTGAAAGGGTTTCAAACGCGGGCGAATGCTCGGCAGACAATGAGGCAGAGAGAGAGGTTCCATGTTTACCAGTGCAGTGCAGTGCAAAGCAACACAGCGCAGGGTAGAATACTGTAGATCACAGGACGCGAGAACAGGTGCAGGGAGGCTGGCAGCGGTGCAGTGGCAGAAGTGAGGTCCAGAGCTCGTGATAAACAGAGTGACCTCTAGTCAGTGCCTGAACCACAGCCAAGAAAATCCAGCAAAAGCCTATTATTATTATTATTATTTCACAGAAAAACAAGGCACATTTCCTCCTCCGAAACACCTTGTGGCTCCGTCCCAGATTATTGTTTGCCTCTGTGTTTACCCTATAGCCACTGAGCACAGACATCAATTCACCGTCTATTCCATGTTGGTTCAACATAATTTAGTTGAAATGATGTGGAAACAACATTGATTCAACCAGTGTGTGTCCAGTGGGTAGCATCCAACCATGGAGATCAGCTATAATTACAATTCACACCAGCTTGCCATGTTCAACCGCCATGAGAAATCAGAAAGGAGGTTGCAAGGTGTGGGAGGAGCCGACAACCAAAACACAGGAAATAAAAAAAACTGAAGCCCACCCACGGCTGGGAGATGGTGTCCGTGCGGTATTACTTAAAGGGGAGCGTGTCGTCTGGTGACACAAGTCGCTATCCAGATATCGATTGCTCCCATTGCTACAACATTAACAGTAGTGTAAAGCCATTGCTACAACATTAACAGTAGTGTAAAGCCAATGAACACTTAAAGCAAATAGTCCTTCTCCCCCGCTCAGCATCCTCACAGCAGATCAATGCAACCAAGGCCTGGTCGGCCTGGTCGGCCTGGTCTGGTAATACCTCTATCTGGACTTATGGCTCCAGACAGCTGCAATCCTTAGAGGAGAAGAAACACACACACATGCATTCCACGCACACACACACACACACACACAGTCACATACAGAAACACACACACACACACACACACAGTCACATACACATGCACGCCACGCACACACAAACACACACACGGTCACGTGCAGACGAACACACACACGGTCACATGCACGCCACGCACACACAAACACACACACGGCCACGTGCAGACACACACACACGGCCACGTGCAGACACACACACACACACACACGGCCACATTCAAACACATACATTTACACAGTAGTTTATACAGTACATATATACTATTATTGTCATAATTAGATTCGACAAAGGATTTAACAATTATTGAATTATTATTCAGCAACACTTTCAGATTATTGTAACTAAACTATATAGCACTAACTTAGACTGAGAATTGTATTTATCTGAGAGAGCATTTAACTAAAATAAACTATAAATGTAACACTCAATTATCTTTAGTTGCACAGTGAGTGCTGATTTTCCACATTAATAAATTAGTATCATTGAGAATGGAAGAGTAATTCCCTTCTTGGTGACAACCATTCCATTGTCTTTTAACAGTATCTCCAAAACGGTCCTGTTAATGTGTGGAAGTGGGCTTGGCTTAGCTGGCAGCCATTAGCCCTGTATTAGACACATTGACCCTAATGCTCCTCACGCCATTACTCTGTTGCTCAATACAAGATGGCCCTTACGTGACTGTGAGGAGATGAGGCTTGAGGGGTTCAGCATGGCTGGGCAGAGCTCAAGTGTTAACGCCCCTGAATCATTCGGAGACACCCAAAGGGGTACGCCCCACATTCACCTCGCCCCTGTCTCACACACCCCCGACACAGGACCAGGGACACCCATCCAGTGTTGCAGACATTTAGAATCAGAAGAGGTCCGGCTATTACATCTTTGTCTTAAGTCTTGTTTCCTTAATTCACATGCAAAGCAATGCAGCTTGTCAACACATTACACAATGTGGGTCTGTGGTTTTTCACCTGGCATGCAGAACTAGGTTTTTAAGAGAGTTTGGTTTGGACATAGGTCTTCATTTCCGCAGCTTTTCCATTGAAAACCAAGCAGCGCTAGCAAATACTCCCACTTCTTTTTCCCTGACATGCATTCTGGGTGTTATTCAATCATTGTGTTAGGTCAGTAGCGAATTTAGCATGTAAATCTTGCTAAAAAAAAAGTATAAAGGTGGGATTGATGCCAGCAAAGCCACTACACAACACAACACTAAACAATACATGAATTGCACTATAACGGTGACAAACGGTGCCCACAAACTGTTAGGGCCTGCATAAACCTGTCCCAACAGCAGAGTCCCAACAGCAGAGTCCCAACACCTTACCATTGCTACACCTGGCTATCAGCAGAGCCTTGTCTGTCAGTGCAACTGCTCATTCAGCCTCATTTACTGCCTTTAAAATGTGGTTCCTACTGACAATTGAGATAAACAAACTATGGCATAACAGTACGACAAGCGGATAAGAGGCAATCCGTAATTTTGATTAAGACACTAATGAACGAGCGATGACGTTCATAACTATTTGTTCAGCACTTTTGAAATGTACAGCGACAGAATTCAGAACATGGGCTGTTCTTACAGTGGTCTCCCTTTACAACAAGTCATAACCATAGGATAAATAAAGCAGGCATATAAGCAGAGATTGAAAGTTATTACAATACAAAATACAAAATAGAGACCATGTTTGTATGCGGCTTTATTAACTCAATGATAAAAAATGTTTTACATTGTTTGCAAACTGATATGTGACACGTAATAATGGAAAAATAATATGCAAAGCAGGCAAACATTTTACTAAAAATGTGGGGCTCAAAACAGGTAGGGCTCTCTCCCACCTGCCCTGAATGACAGGTCGCCACTGTGTGAGGTTAAATATGGAATTATAAACTGGGTGGTTTGAGCCCTGGATGCTGATTGACATCAAGTATTTTTACTGTTCTAATTTCTTTGGTAACCAGTTTATAATAGCAATAAGGCAATAAGGTTTGTGGTATTTGGCCAATATACCACACCCCCCCGTGCATTATTGTTTAATTAAGAGCTAGGTCAAGGGCCAGAGACTGCCTGAGACTGTGCAAAGGTTTATCCATCCCCCTAGTGTTTCCATGTATGCTATTACTTAAGTAATAATGCCCTTGACTTCGTCTCTGGCCTAACAACACCCGTGCCAATATATCCTCCAAACACCATCTTCGAGGGCATTATCACATAATCAGCAAACTAGCTGCACATAGGGTGGCAGGTAGACTAGCGGTTAGAGTGTTGGGCCAAATACCAGAGCTGACAAGGTGAAAAAACCTATCGATGTGTCCTTGAGCAAGGCACTTAACCCTAATTTGCTCCAGGGGCTGACCCTGTAGGTAGGCCATCATTGTAAATAAGAATTTGTTCTTAACTGACTTGCCTAGTTAAATAAAGGTTCAATTGACATTTCTTTGTATATATCCATAAACATTATGCCAGCTGATTCATGATTTAGACTGGCTGAGAAACGCTGCCTGTCTGTCTGTCTCATCCCGACTCCCGACACGTTCATTACGCTGTTGAAAACTAATTATTAGTCTAAAAGAAATGAGAGTTAATGTCTAGATGTATTTTATAGTGGAGATCAAGTTTCTAAATTACTTGGCTCGGCTGATGAGACAGTGGATTGCGCAATCAGATGGAACAGAGTAAATAGGCATTTTACTATCATAGATTTAGCCGGTGGTAACTTGTGGAATAGACAACAGCTGGAATGCGATTTTAACCAATCAGCATTCAGGATTAGACCCACCCGTTGTATAATGCAAAACAGGCAACTGGAAAATAGCAAAATGGTTCAAAGCAATACGTAAAAACAGTACAGTTTTTTCAGCTGAAATCATCCGATCCCTGTGCCCAAATCGGCTTCAGCTGTAAGCCAGATCGCAACAGAGGAACACAAGGGGGAACAAGAGAAAGAGAGAGAGAGAGAGAGAGAGAGAGAGAGAGAGTTAGAGAGAGAGAGAGAGAGAGAGAGAGTTAGAGAAAGAGAGAGAGAGAGAGAGAGAGAGAGAGAGAGAGAAAAAGAAAAGGAAACAAAGAAACTCGGAGGAATGTGGTTAAGTGAAAAGTGGTTAAAAATGGCTGACGTCGGAAGTTCGAAAGGGCTTGGCGGAGTTAGGGAGAAGCGTGGCTCAGGAGGCCAGAACATGGAATGTGACGGAAACCTCCATCATGGCGTCCAAGCCCAGAATCTCTGGCTCATAATAGGGCCACAATGGTCTAAATACTGTAATATTACTATATTTATATACTATAGTATTTTTTCAGACTTATACTGTAGTGTTTTTTCAGACATGACTGTAGCATACTATTGTCACGCCTTGATCTGTTTCACCTGTCTTTATTCTTTATTCTTCCCCTTTGTATTTATACCTGTGTTTTCTGTCTCTCTGTGCCAGTTCGTCTTGTTAGCCAAGTCAACCAGCGTTTTTCTCTCAGCTCCTATTTTTCCCCAGTCTCTGTTTTTCTTAGTCCTCCTGGTTCTGACCCTTGCCTGTCCTAACACTGAGCCCGCCTGCCTGACCATTTCTTCCTGCCCTGACCTTGATACTGCCTACCGCCCTGTACTGTTTGGACTCTGATCTGGTTGATGAACTTGTGTCTGTCCCTGACCTGCCTTTGTCTACCCCTTAGGCTTTAATAAACATATCGGTAGTGTATTTGCGGACATGACTGTAGTATACTATTGTATTCACTGTAGTGTTTTTGCGGGCATGACTGTAGTATACTATAGTATTCACTGTAGTGTTTTTGTGGACATAGCTGTAGTATACTATAGTATTCACTCTAGTGTTTTTGTGGGCATGACTATAGTATACTATAGTATTCACTGTAGTTGTTTTGCGGATATGGCTGTAGTATATTATAGTATTCACTGTAGTGTTTTTGCGGACATGACTGTAGTATACTATAGTATTCACTGTAGTGTTTTTGCGGACATGACTGTAGTATACTATAGTATTCACTGTAGTGTTTTTGTGGACACGGCTGTAGTATACTATAGTATTCACTGTAGTGTTTTTGCAGACATGACTGTAGTATACTATAGTATTCACTGTAGTGTTTTTGTGGACATGGCTGTAGTATACTATAGTATTCACTGTAGTGTTTTTGCGGACATGACTCTTGTATACTGTAGTATTAACTGTAGTGTTTTTGCAGACATGACTGTAGTATACTATGGTATTCACTGTAGTGTTTTTGGGGACATGGCTGTAGTATACTATAGTATTCACTGTAGTGTTTTTGTGGGCATGGCTGTAATATACTATAGTATTCACTGTAGTGTTTTTGCAGACATGACTGTATTATACTATAGCTTTTTTGCGGACTATAGTGTTTTTGTGGACATGGCTGTAGTATATTTTAGTATTCAGTGTAGTGTTTTTGCAGACTTTGCTGTACTATTTACTGTAGTGTATTTGCGGACATAGTACATTGTTGTACATTGTAGTAACACCTGCAGACTATGGTTAGCTAAAATGGCACAATGACCAGACTATGCCAGTTAATATTTAATGAGTGGAACACCTCAACCAGAATATAAGACACACAGGTTTGTGACAGGCCATCTATCGAGTTGGGTTAACAGTTCTGAGAAATGCAACGGACCAGACAATACCTTAGTATTTATTTATTTATTACACTTGTAAAATCGAAAGTTAGACAGGTTATAGGCCCGTTAAAGGGAAACAGTACAGAGGCAGATTTAACGAACAAGCTAAGTTTATTAAAGCTTAGAAGATTAGGTTTGCTTGTTTGATACAGGTGAATATCACACATGAACAAGAGTACACCAGATCTATTACTTCCACTATATAGCTTTCTAAAATGCAACAGTGTTTCACAGAGACTCAACTGACCAAGTTCACAATATTACCACAATATTACCAAAAATATTACAATACTGTACTTCTGATGATAGAAAAGAAACAGTTACCTACTGTTAAACAGTTAACCACTGCATTTACATTAATAGAAAAATAAAATGAAAAAATACTACTTAAAAGACAGTCACTTTATTCGAGGGTGTGTTCGATTGTTCTAAATGAAATGTGTTGAGTTTGACAGTCAGTGAGTTTATTCATGCGACAATATTGAAGATGTTCATTATGAAAGACACTGCAATAATGTATTTCTGTTTTCAGTTGGTTTGTTTGGAGAGGCTTTGCTGGTTTGAGGCCCAGGCAGTTTATTGGCAGTGCCCTCCAATAAGGTGACTGTCTTAAAGTAAAGTATTTTAAATTCCTAAAATATCTATTCATGTAAAGGCAGTGTTTAACTGTTTATTTTCTACCATAAGAAGTACAGTATTATTTGTCACTGTTTGTCATCTTAGCAGTAAGATGGCGCCGACAGAGATGGCAGCATCGTGACCAGCTCTTAGGGAACTCTGCAGTATTTTGTTTGTTTATGTACTAGTTTTTACGTTATTAGCTCAAGAATTGTTTTGTGCCATTACATACAGCCGTGAGAACTATTGGATATTAGAGCGGCAGTAACTCACCAGATCTACCAGCATTACGACCAGGATTACGACTTCCCTGGAGCAGTTCCTTTGTTTGCTTTCCCCAGAGCAGTTGAACTTATTCCAGAGGCTGAGCCAAAACAACGCCAGGGGACGAGAGGTACTCGGGGCTGTCTTCTGGTCCGACTTAGGAAGAGTGCACACCACCCACCGCTCCCGAGTATTTTACTCGCTAACGTCCAATCTCTGGATAATAAAGTTGACGAGCTCAGGGCGAGAGTTGCTTTTCAGAGAGAAACCAGGGATTGTAACATACTCTGTTTCACGAACACATGGCTTTCTCGAGATATATTGTCTATCTCCGTAAAGCCAGTTGGGTTCTCACTGCATTGCGCTGACAGCAATAAACATCTCTCTGGGAAGCAGAAGCGTGGAGGTACTGTATATGTTTTATGATTAACGACTTATGGTGTAACTGTGATAACATACAGGAACTCAAGTCCTTCTGTTCAACCGACCTAGAATATCTCACAATCAAACGCCGACCGTACTATCTCCCAAGGGAATTTACATCAATAATAGCCACTGCCGTCTATATCCCCCCTCTAGCCGATACCACGACGGCCCTCAAAGAACTTCACTGGACTTTATGCAAACTGGAAACCACATATCCTGAGGCTGCATTTCAATTATATCAACATATTGATTGTTGTACTCGCGCAGCTAAAACCCTCGACCATTGTTTCAGAAAATAATATCAACACATTTATGAGCTTATCAGGAAGTGCATAGGAGATGTTGTACCCACTGTGACTATTAAAACATACCCCAACCAGAAAACGTGGATAGATGGGAGCATTCGCGCAAAACTGAAAGCGCGAACCACCACATTTAACCAGGGCAAGAAGACTGGGAATATGGAAGAATACAAACAGTGTAGTTATTCCCTCCGCAAAGCAATCAAGCAGGCTAAAAGTCGGTATAAGGACAAACTTGAGTCTCAGTTCAACGGCTCAGACACAAGACGCATGTGGCAGGGTCTACAGACAATCACGGATTATAAAACCAGCCACGTCACAGACACCGACGTCTTGCTTCCGGACAGGCTGAACACCTTCTTCGCTCACTTTGAGGATCATATCACCTCCATCTTACCTGCCACCCTAGACCCACTTCAATTTGCTTACTGCCCCAATAGATCCACAGACGATGCGATCGCCACCACACTGCCCTAACCCATCTGGACAAGAGGCATACCTATGTTGAATGCTGTTAATTGACTATAGCTCAGAATTCAACACCATAGTACCTACCCTCCAAGCTCATCATCAAGTTCGAGGCCCTCAGGAGGATAAAGAAATTTGGCTTAACACCTAAAACCCTCACAAACTTTTACAGACGCATAATTGAGAGCATCCTGTGGGCTGTATCACCGCCCACAACCGCAAAGCGCTCTAGAGGGTGGAGCGGTCTGCCCAGCGCATTACCGGGGGCAAACTTCCCGCTCTACTGGACACCTACAGCACCCGATGCCATAGGAAGGCCAAAAAGATCATCAAGGACATCAACCACAAGAGCCACTGCCTGTTCACCCCGCTATCATCCAGAAGGCGAGGTCAGTACAGGTGCATCAAAGCAGGGACAGAGAGACTGAAAAACAGCTTCTATCTCAAGGCCATCAGACTGCTAAACAGCCATCATTAGCACATCAGTGGTGGCTGCCTATCAACATAGATTAGAAATCACTGGCCACTTTAAGAAATGGAACACTAGCCACTTTAATAATGTTTCCGTAACTTGCGTTACTCATCTCATATGTATAAACTACACTCTACTCTATTCTACAGTATCTTAGCCACTTTATTTGTGTTTACATACTGCATCGCCCATCTCATATGTATATACTGCAATGTACTCCTTACTACGCCACTGACTGTTAAACAACCATCTCCAGCACATCAGAGGCTGCTGCCTATAGACATAGATTAGAAATCACAGGCCACTTTAAGGAAATGAAACTCTAGCCACTTTAATAATGTTTCCGTATCTTGCATTACTCATCTCATATGTATAAACTGCACTCTATACTATTCTACGGTATCTTAGTCCAATGCCGCTCTGACATATATGTATATACAGTATTCTTAATCCATTCTTACTTAGATTTATGTGTATTTGGGTATATGTTGTGAAACTGTTAGATATTACTGCACTGTCAGAGCTAGAAGCACAAGCATTTCACTGCTCTGCTAAACACGTGTATGTGACCAATACAACATGATTTGATTTGATTTGATCTTGTGAATTTGGTCAGCTGAATCTCTGTGAAACACTGTTGTATTTCAGAAAGCTATCTAGTGGAAGAAACAGATCTAAGAAGTCATTTTTGGTGTACTCTTGTTATTGTGTGATATTTATTTGTGTCAAACAAGCAAACCTAATCTTCTAAGCTTTAATAAAGTGTGCTTGTTCTTTATGTGCTTCTGTCCTGTCTCCCTTTAATGGGCCTAGAACTAGGACCACAATGGAAATGTTGTGTTATTCTCAACAAATCACTAAGGCATTGTGGAGTATAGTATTCTACACTATACTACAAAATGATATGGTAAGCACAATTGAGGGGGAAGCTCACAGGAAATCCCCGGTATGAGCTCCTCAAGGACAGACAGCACATTTAAATCAAAACAGAATCGACAAAGCTTGCAGCTAGCAGTAAAGCTAGCTAGCAGTCCAATCGATCTAAAGCAAGCACTACGTTATCGAGGGATACTAAAGTGTGTAGTATAGTATTCTCCAGTATACTACAACATTCTAAAGTAAGTACTACACGATCGAGGGATACTACAGTGTGGAGTATAGGATTCTACAATTAACAGAATTCAATAGTAAGTACTATAATAAATGGTAGTGGAGACTGTACTGTATGCTGCTGGGTTGGGAAGTGCTGACCACAGGAGTGCTGACCACAGGAGTGCTGACCACAGAAGTACTGACCACATGAGTTGCCAGGAATCAGAGGGAGCTGACATTTTTCACTAAAGGCTCAGGGAGGTGTGACCGCGTCTACAGCAAACCAATTTGTTAGCCACAAATGCCTTAACACACATAAACAATGTACTTGTTGGCGAGTCCTATGGACATTATACACACATACACACACACACACACGCTCTGTTACTCAGTAAAATAGGTCTGAATGAGTGATGAGTCAGCACAGACAATTAGAAGCATATTTGAAATATTTTATTTTATTTCACCTTTATTTAACCAGGTAGGCCAGTTGAGAACAAGTTCTCATTTACAACTGCGACCTATGTGAGGTTCATCCCATTTCATAATCGCTCCTTAACGGCTTCTCTGTTAATGTGTGGAAGTGGGCTGGGCCTAGCTGGCAGCCATTAGCCCTGTATTAGACACATTGACCCTAATGCTCCTCACTCCATTACAAGATGGCCCTTACGTGACTGTGAGGAGATGAGGCTTGAGGGGCTCCGCTCAAGTGTGAACATTGGACCGCCCCTGACCCATTTGGAGACCCCCAGAGGTGTACACCCCATATATAAACCGAGGCTTCCACCAAACTACCCTTGCTTAGCAAATGGTAAGGTTCTTTAATATTCATGAATTCACGTCATTCATAGAGCGAGTCTTTCAAGAGACAAATATATTCGTAACTATTTAAGTGCTTTTAGCACTCGTTTTAGTTACCAGTATGCTTGCCCGGTTTTTCTAGTAATTCCCAAAGTTATTAGGCCAATTGCACTAATTGCTGTGAGGAATGGCCGTGCTTTGACCACAACGACCACAGTAAAAGTTGGCCTAAGTCAAAAGCCAGTGACACTGTCCGACAGCTGAACTCACACACGCCTCACTTTTCATACTCTGACCCCATTATTTCTCCTCCCATAGAAGCCCCTGGAACAGAACGTGTGTGATTGCCCCAGCCTTCTCAAAATGTTATTTTAAGAAACGTGGAAACGATTGAACCCCATTTGATTTTGGTGGCCGAAATGACTACCACATTGGCGGTGTGTGTGGATATCCTCACACGAGGGGTTTTGTGTGTGTACGTGTGTGTAGGGTAAGAGCGCTTTGGAGCAGGGCCTTTCCCCCAGGGGCCCCTCTGAGCGATTCCAGGGGTTGTGCAATTCGGTTCCTCTCATCAGGCCAAATTGACCATGTGTGCTTGATGGCAGGTTGACTAATCTCCCGACACGTCAGATTGAACACACCACTCGGCAATCACAGAAAGAAAAATACGTAAATAACCCTGGCAGAGACTCTCCTTCTCTTTGTTCTTTAAACCTGCTTCTGACAAAAATTAATAAGACAGAGGCACATGGTTTAAGTAGATACATGTGATTGCCATCATTAGGAGGGCTATTGTCTGCCCTTGAGTGTAATACAAGCCTTGACTTTTAGTCAATAAAAGGAACTATTTGTGTGGGGATAAGTAGAGCCATGTGGAGGATAATAAAATAAACATTAATTCTCATGGACGGTTGGTGGACATGATGAAATGTCTGTTGCAAAATAGTCTACATATGAAAACTATAGAAGAATATACAGTAGCTGCAAGATAATGAACTACAACAAATGTTGAATGACATGCTAGGACGGAGGGCGAGAGAGAGTAGATAGAGAGAATGAGAGAGAGAGAGAGAGAGAGAGAGAGTGAGAACAGGAGAACAGGAACAAGAGAAAGCTGGTGTCATGATGGCGCCAGGATGCATCAGGTGGCTGGCCAATGACCAGCCAAGCAGAGAAAGAGAGTGAGAGACAGAGAGCAAGAGAGAGTGATGCTGTCCTCTTTCATTGGCTGTGGGCAGAAAATGATGAAGAGCCAGGAGGATGTGTCCCGAGTTCTTAGAGGGGGGATTACAGTGGGCACTTGTCTGACAGGGCCCTTTTCATTACAGCCACACTGAGACCTGACTGTGCTCCCAAATCTGTCACCAACAGAGTCCAACAGGAGTGGCCCTCCAAATTGAAAAAGTCTGCTGCCATGAGTAGATTGGGAGAGGGAGGGAAGGATGGATTGTGTGTGCGTGTGGAGAAGATGAGGGGGAGGGGGCGGGGGAGGAAAGGGGGAGGAGTTGAGAGGTAAAACATTTGGTCATCAAATGCTGGCTGCAGATCAAGGGAGAAGATGATTGGAAGGCAACACAGAGGCAGATGTCTGATGAGTGTCTATTAACCTGCTTCCTACATGTCCTGGGCCCCGTTGGTGATGAATTCAGACTGGGAGGCCTTGTCCTGCCCAATAGGAGGGCCTCGTAATCCTCCTCATCCACCAACCCCCCCCCCCCCCCCCCCCACCCCCACAAAAAAGGCTGGCCTTATTGTACTGGCATCTCTGCTGTGGAGAGGAAAGGAGCCACCGTGACTCAAGACCTGCTGCTTCGAGACCATCCTCCCCTCCGTCCATCACTCCCTCCTTGCCCTGAATGGGTGTCATCTGCGTTCCATGATGTGGTGGTGAGCGTGCCCAATCTGGGAGAGGCTGGAGGGCGTTGACATGCCGGATGGCTGGTCATGGCTGGAGGGAGAGCTATTAGCTCATTGCCACACTATTCATTAGAAAAAAACACTGCAGCTGGACATTTCGGTGACAGAACACAATCACTGGGATCCTGGCTTAGCTACTTCTCTGACTGCTAGTGGAGTTTTAGGACCAGTGTTTGGCCCAGGTCCACCCTCTCCTCTCACTCTGGTCCATGTCCAAGCACAGACCGTCACAGTGAAGTCAAATTTTGGTTGGACCTTGTGTTCAATTGACCAATAAAGTGATCTTAATGTTAATCTCTATGGATGACCCTCCCCCTACCCTTCCTGCATGCTAATGGTTAGATCATCAAATAATATCTACAGTAAGGGTTGCATGCGACATTCCTCAGTTGTATCCGTTGGTAAGAAATACAAATATGATCATGTGTATAAAATAAAAATATAAAAATATAACAGCTGTCTGTGTCTCTTACTCCACAAAAGCTTTTTAGTTCTGTATGCTCCGCCAAGCAATTCATTTATCTTATTTTATTTCAAACATTTGTTTCCATCTCTCTCTGCCTGTGATAGTGAGAGAGAGAGAGAGCGAGAGAGAGAGAGAGAGAGACAGAGAGAGACACAGTCCTGGAGGGAGGCCATCTGAAATACAAATCATCTCCACCCAATCATCTGAGCATGCCAGTTAGCTCCCATTAATAAACCTTTTTTACAAGCAGCACTAAGCGTGACCCGGGATGCTATGGCTGGCTTAGAGCAGTGAGGATGCTATGGCTGGCTTAGAGCAGTGAGGATGCTATGGCTGGCTTAGAGCAGTGAGGATGCTATGGCTGGCTTAGAGCAGTGAGGATGCTATGGCTGGCTTAGAGCAGTGAGGAGCAGGGGGCAGGGCGGGGCCTCGGGTTAGCTCCACATCTGGTCCTGTATTAAAGGCATATGGGCCAAGCAGCCCCACTCGCTCACATGCACAGACCCACGGCCCAATCAGCCCTGATAGGGGTGATGTAATGGCGCCGCCTTGAACTCGCCTCCCTTCCCTCCCTCCCTCCCCGGCACGCTGTTCTGGGGCCCACTAGGCCCCACTAGGCCCTGCTAGGCTGTGGAGTCCTGACAACACGCCAGCTTACTGTCATCAGCTAACCCTCACCTCCCTCCCCTCCCTCGCCCACCACCAGGTCTGGAACACAGGTAAAAAGTCATCATGTACAGTACACGGCTGGGGCAGGGTTTGGGTGAGTGGGGTTGGGGTTGGGGTTGGGGAAGGGGGTTGGATGAGGGGGCTATTGTTATAGAACACTTTACAAATTCAACTTAAAAGTAGTTTTCACTTAATGGCAAGCAGCATCAATTCAATTGAAACTAATTAAGCCAATTCTAGATTGATGTAATTTAACACGCTGACATTTTCAGACAATGTCTAAAAAATATATATTTTATAAAGAAGAAAAATTGTGTAACATTCCGTTCCATCTGTGTGGTGTCGTTTGTAAGTCTGCAGCACCTGTGTGGATCTGGTCTGTGTTAGCCTGACTGCCAGGAGAGAGAGAGAGAGAGAGAGAGAGAGAGAGAGAGAGAGAGAGAGAGAGAGGATCTGGTCTGTGTTAGTCTGACTGCCAGAAGAGAGAGAGAGAGAGAGAGAGAGAGAGAGAGAGAGAGAGAGAGAGAGAGAGAGAGAGAGAGAGAGAGAGAGAGAGAGAGAGAGGATCTGGTCTGTGTTAGCCTGACTGCCAGGAGAGAGAGAGAGCGAGAGAGAGAGAGAGAGAGCGAGAGAGAGAGAGAGAGAGCGAGAGAGAGAGAGAGAGAGAGAGAGAGAGAGAGAGAGAGAGAGAGTAAATTAGGAGCCGGTGGAACAACACATCCATTCTACATTTATCAGTGACACTACTGAGACATGGGCACACACACACAGCAGCTGTGGAACCGCCCAACAACATCCATTCATCTTGGGCTGAGGTTGAAGGGGTAATCCGGTATTGGTACGTCCATTTTGGACTTTTACATTAATGATATATGGCCATTGATTCTTCTTTATAAACATGTAATTGTAAACAAACACTGTATAACTTTAAAACATGGGTACACATATCATTTTGATCTCATGGATCATCAGTCCTTACAGACATAGCTCACTCTACAAACTGGAGCCTTTTACCAAGACAAGTGGAGGGGTGACCACTTTGTTGTTTCTTCGAACCACAGATTGCCTCTTTGAGGGAGGAAAAGGGATCCTACGCCTTGGTGGACAGGTATGGCTGCGGGTTAGAGGTGAGCGGCAACTTGGGCGGTAGCTATGTAGCGCTAGCTGTGGCCTTTCATAAGGTTTAGTCGGTGGCGAGCGAGCCCTGAGCTTGTCACACGGATGTAATGAGGTCAGATTACAGGCAGGTTCGCAGACTGGCTGCAAAAGGTTGGAACGGTAATCCCACAGTCATTAAAGGCTGCTTTGTTGCCAGTGGACGGGAGAGAAAGAGAGAGCAGGAGGAGAATGGGGTGTGGGGGGGAACTCACTAACACTTGATTCAATATGAAAAGCCGCTTGTTGCCACCCAGGAGGAGCGGGCTGAGCGACAGAAGCAGGATGTTAAGGGAAGCCTGCCTGGAGACTCCTACATCCAGGAACAACGACAGGCCTTGTTCCTGGTTTAAGGAGCAAACAGATTAAGATGAATTGATGCGAGCTTAGCAACTGAAAAATGGAGGAGAAAAACGCCTACTGATCAATAAGGCTTAGGGAGCAAGCAACCAAAGATGGAGTCTACTCACGCATTCAGGGGATGACACACTCACTGAAGGGGCTTTATATCCACCGAATATCCCTTTCTTTTCAAGGTATGGATAAAACGAGGATAGTAGTAGCAGACTGACTGAATGTATACATCTGAAGAGAGAAAAAAAGGAGAAAAATCATAAACAATTAAGTTTCCTTAAGGGATGACATTTGAAATCTTCCACGTACTGTGTTCAATTCTTTGATGAGAAAATTACTTCCAAATGTATGCATGTACAACATGTTACAGACATGATAGACATTATTAACACAGGTTTGAGAAATACATGAGTAATTGTTTGGTATAATATCTGCCTATGTTGTATGAGTACATATTGTTTCTGTGTTTTTGATTCAAAAACCCATAACCGTGAGTAAAAAAGACAAAGATCCAACTTAAAGCCCTGACATGCAGATCACAGCAGAAGGCAATATTTCTGGCAATATGTATGTCTGGGCCCGCCTGGCTGGTAGTATGTGTGTCTCGGCCCACCTGGCTGGCACAGAGCAGTGCTCCCATATTTGCAGAGATCAGAGAATCATCTGGGCTAACACAGCAATTATAGCTCAAAGCCCACTATCTCAGGCAGTATCAGATAGACTTTCTCCCTCTGCTAATGTAGCACATGCCTGCCGTCAGTAGCCATCTCATACAGCTAATCCCTTAAGAGGTGTGGGCCATCAAGTTAATGAAAATGAACATGCTGCTGTTCCATGGCTGACAGGCAGCTAGCTGCCCTGGAGATCAGCCAGGCTCTACATTACCCCATACGGCCCTGGAGATCAGCCAGGCAAGGGGGGGGGATTGTTGTTAGCATAGCCGCTAGCCAGGAGGAGTTAGCTAAAGTCATCAGTTCTGTCATGGTGATCAGTTTTATAAAAGGCATGTGTGTGTACCTCTCTATCCCTCCCTTCCACCACGCCTGCTAACCTCAGGATTTATGAAACAGATGAAGATATGATGCTGCCGGCACTGTGACCTCTACATCTGTTGACGGTGACCCAACACCCTGAGGCTGGGGTCAGCTGACCAGGGTCAGTTGACCTGCGGGGTTGATTGGTTGAGGACTTATAATGAGCAGAGTCTGCACCTCTTAGATTCAGAGAGGTTGATTGGTTAAAAGCGGAAGTGAAGTTTCGGTTGGATCTTGTGTAATCCTTTAATCCTTTACACGTTTTAATCCCAACCAATTACTCAGAGGTCACATACAACCAAGATCCATATAACACACGGCTGTAGCACAGATACCAGGGCTGAGAAAACCAGGGTTTGGTTTGTAGAAAGACAACCACAAAATGATGGATATCGAGCTCAATACATTTGAACTTCCAGTTTAGCAGACTAGTTTAATAGAACTACCTGCATTTTATCGGTTTTCAAAGTGTTCATAGTATTAAGCATTAAGGCCAAAGGGGGTGTGGTATATGGCCAATATTTCACGGCTAACGGCTGTTCTTAAGCACGACGCAAAGCTGAGTGCCTGGACACAGCCCTTTGCCGTGGTATATTGGCCATATATCACAAACCCTTGAGGTACCCGATGTAGCTCAGTCAGGAGAGCATGTTGCTTGAAACACAAAGGTTGTGGGTTCGATTCCCACAGGGTACCAGTATGAAAAAGTATACACTCACTACTGTAAGTTGCTCTTGGCTGCTAAATGAATAAAATGTAGATGTGCCTTATTGCTATCATAAACTGGTTACCAAAGTAATGAGAGCAGTAAATATAACTATTTTGTCATACCTGTGGTATACGGTCTAATATACCACGGCTGTCAGCCAATCAGCATTCAGGATTCGAACCACCCAGTTTATAATATAACATATTGTATAATATAATAGTGTTATAATATAATATATGGTATAATATCATAGTGTTATAATATTACATTCCGTTTGTGGCTTTATGCTAACAGGTTCCACCTAAACTTCCATTGTGCACTTTTCTGTTTTTGACTGGACTTATTATAAACAATTCAGGAAAGCAAACACAGTAATTTAAGACATAAAATTATGTACATATGTGTGGATTAATTACTTTTAATCCATGCCTTTTGTGAAGATATTTTTGTGTTTTGCGCTTGAAGTGCACACAAAAACCACAAAAATGTAAATTAAAAGTGGATACCGATAGTGAAACGATTTCACACTCTCTCAGCATATTATCACCATCACTACCACACTTGGGCTGCAATAACCTACACAATGTTTTTATGTTTATGCATTTGTGTGTGTTTAGCTGTGCTGTGACTGTGTTGTGACCTCAGGTGGGGCCTTTGACCTCTCCAATAAAATGTTTCCATCATAAACCCTAGCTGACTGGAGGAGAGATCTCCTCCACCAATTAGAGCCCAGAAAAAACAAAGGGCCATATTTCAACGCTTTCTCCAGCTGTGCTGTAATGGGCAATGTGCTTAGTCTCTCTCTGACCCTCCCCACTGAAGGGAAACATGGCCTCACTCTTTTTCATTTTCAATTTTTTCTTATGCTCTTTCTTTTTTTGAATTTGTGAAAAATATTATTTATTTTGCTTCAGGTTTATCTATTTATTTAATAGCTTTTCATGTCACCGAAGCTTTAGTGCCATTATGACATCCATTGTACCTTGTATGAAAT
>CM042401.1:31310359-31505359 GCA_023634145.1 Thymallus thymallus
GTGATCAATGTGAAGAACAACATCATCTGCACCAAAGTCAGATCAGGATATAGGTCAAGGACTAGACCAAGTGCATTTTTACCCGGAGTTTTCACTTATTGTAGGCCACTACTTTTACCACTTTGTCTTGAAATCTTTGGTTGTTTACTAAACTACTCACTCTGTCCAGCACATGGCCTCACATGTGAATCCTCTAAGATATGGGTGGGGCTAAGGCTTAAGAGGGTGTGAACGATGCTGAAGAGCTCTCCAGTAGGTGAACCAAAACATTCAAGGGCCATTTTCTCAAAAGTTTATAAACTTTCAATGCAGAATTACTTTCCCAGTGTTCCTCAACTGCAGTGTATGATATATAATTTTCTAGCTCTGAGTCTTTACTTTTATCTTATGTAAAAATACAGTCTAATATGTGTAGCACTTACATAAGCAAATGCATATATTTGGAGGGGAGTTTAAAGTGTTAAGACGCAGTGCAGGATGTTCATCAACTCTTTGCATTATCAAAGTAGCCAGAGCTTACTATTATCTGTTGAGGGGACTTACTATTATCTGTTGAGGGGACTTACTATTATCTGTTGAGGGGACTTAAAGTTCCACATTCATCGTATAACTCTATTAGTCCTGTAAATCCAGCTTAGATACTATGAGCAGAGTGTGTTTATGCCTCTAATATCCAGCAAATTACTCTCAGCCAAGGCTTCTGTAAAGTTAAATAGGGCAAAGTAAACAGAAACTGTGATAATCGTTAGAAAACGTGGGTAACTGGGCTACAAAATAGGCCTACACTACTGCTTGAGGAAAAGGAACAGTGGACACAGTTGATACCTCACCAGTTAATTGGACAATGGTGTGATTTAAACTCTGGTAGACGGTTTGTTTTTACAGTAGAGCCACTGGTGCTGTAGTGAGGCAGAGAAAGCTGTTGTTTTCACCCGGCTAGCGTTGCTCGTCTCAACGTGGCACTGGGCCAAGTGTGGAAATTGGCCTTGATTGACCTGTAGCCCTGCAGCAGTATTACTTTTAACAGCAGCGCCAGTGAAGAAAATCATTGAGAAAGAATGTGATATTTCTCCTTTTGACTAACACCACCAGATCATTCAGCTGAAATGTGAGCGGTGAAAGGAGAGCTACACACATACCTATGGAGTGTGCAGAATGTGATATGACAGCACAAACAAAATCCCATTGCCAGTATCCGCCGGTCCACAGTTGAGCGTCAGCTGAATGTGTTGACATGCCGTAGATCCTGCTCAGTAGCAGGAACAACCCAACACTATTCTCTAACAGACCTAAATCACTGAAACATAGACACAACACACAGAAATGTGTCATCAACAGAACAACAGGAAACAAACCGAAAATAAACACACACACAAATATACACACACACAAATTCACACACAGGTAGACAGATATCCATGCAAGCACAAGCAGGTACATTTAGACACACACCCCTCTCCTGCCGGGGCCCCCGGGGACATATGCTGTTTGTAGCAGGTAGTGCAGGCGTTTGTGGTGGTAATAGTTTAGTCTGTGTTTTGCGGCTGATCTGAGAGCTTGAGAGTGGGGAACACATTGTGCCTTGTTCTTCATCTCCCACTCAGCCATTAGATGGAAATTATTTCTGATCACTGCTTAGGTGCTCTTGAATCAAATGACTTACCTCAAGGTGAACAAAGCGCTATAGCCCATCGCTGGCCCATTCAGCCATTCATCCTCTATAGACATCATTACTTCCACATTTTACAGGCGCCAAAGTGATGTGGCTGTGGGAGAAAGGAAGCAGAGAAAAAGAGTGACAGAGAGAGGAGAGAAAGAGAGAGGGAACAGAGAGATGAGAGAAGGAGAGAGGGAACAGGGTATAGGAGAGAAAAAGAGAGGGAACAGAGAGGGAGAGAAAAAGAGAGGGAACAGAGAGGGAGAGAAAAAGAGAGGGAACAGAGAGGAAGAGAAAGAGAGAGGGAAAAGAGAGGGACAGAGAGAGGAGTGAAAGAGAGAGGGAATAGAGATTGAACAGAGAGAGGAGAGAAAGAGAGAGGGAACAGAGAGGGAGAGAAAGAGAGAGGGACCAGAGAGGGTACAGAGAGAGGAGAGAAAGAGAAAGGGAACAGAGAGAGGAGAGAAAGAGAGAGGGAACAGAGAGAGGAGTGAAAGACAGAGGGAATAGAGAGAGAGAGAGAAAGAGAGAGGGAAAAGAGAGGGAGAGAAAGAGAGAGGGAAAAGAGAGGGACAGAGAGAGGAGTGAAAGAGAGAGGGAAAAGAGAGGGAGAGAACGAGAGAGGGAAAGAGAGAGGGAACAGAGAGAGGAGAGAAAGAGAGAGGGAACAGAGAGGGAGAGAAAGAGAGAGAGAACAGAGAGGGAACAGAGAGAGGAGAGAAAGAAAGAGGGAACAGAATATTTGTTGCATTGAGACTCATCACCTATAAAGCAATACAGCTAAGTCTTAAAGGATCCCTTTAATAAAAAAACATATTTTTGTATTTTGTTCATTAGTCCAATGTTTATATAGTCCCAAAACAATTATGAATGTCAGCAGTAAAGTTTTCAATATAGGGCACTTTTATTAAAAAGCAAAAAGTTTGATGATGCAGCATCTAATGTTGAAAATGAAACATGTGAATATACAAAGCAATATATATACAGAACAATATATATATACAGAACATTATATATACATAACAATATATATACAGAACAATATATATACAAAACAATATATATACAGAGCAATATATATACAGAACAATATATATACAGAACATTATATATACATAACAATATATATACAGAACAATATATATACAAAACAATATATATACAGAACATTATATATACATAACAATATATATACAGAACAATATATATACATAACATTATATATACAGAACAATATATATACAAAACAATATATATACAGAACATTATATATACATAACAATATATATACAGAACAATATATATACAAAACAATATATATACAGAGCAATATATATACAGAGCAATATATATACAGAACAATATATATACAGAACAATATATATACAGAACATTATATATACAGAACAACATATATACAGAACAATATATATACAGAACAATATATATACAGAACAATATATATACAAAACAATATATATACAGAACAATATATATACAAAACAATATATATACAAAACAATATATATACAGAGGAATATATATACAGAACAATATATAAACAGAGCAATTATATACAGAACAATATATATACAGAACAGTAATTAATTTGCATTTTATTGCATGACATAAGTATTTGATACATCAGAAAAGCAGAACTTAATATTTGGTACAGAAACCTTTGTTTGCAATTACAGAGATCATACGCTTCCTGTAGTTCTTGACCAGGTTTGCACACACTGCAGCAGGGATTTTGGCCCACTCCTCCATACAGACCTTCTCCAGATCCTTCAGGTTTCCGGGCTGTCGCTGGGCAATACGGACTTTCAGCTCCCTCCAAAGATTTTCTATTGGGTTCAGGTCTGGAGACTGGCTAGGCCACTCCAGGACCTTGAGATGCTTCTTACGGAGCCACTCCTTAGTTGCCCTGGCTGTGTGTTTCGGGTCGTTGTCATGCTGGAAGACCCAGCCACGACCCATCTTCAATGCTCTTACTGAGGGAAGGAGGTTGTTGGCCAAGATCTCGCGATACATGGCCCCATCCATCCTCCCCTCAATATGGTGCAGTCGTCCTGTCCCCTTTGCAGAAAAGCATCGAACAATATATATACAGAACACTATATATACAGAGCAATATATATACAGAGCAATATATATACAGAACAATATATATACAGAACAATATATATACAGAACAATATATATAAAGAACAATATATATACCGAACAATATATATAAAGAACAATATATATACAGAACATTATATATACAGAACAATATATATACAGAAAAATATATATACAGAGGATATATTGTGGTCAACACAAATAAGCAAGTAGCAACAGCCAAGCAAATTAGGGTGTTGAACAACATGCAACAAAATACCCTACTTAAAACATTATAATAACATACTGAAATCATTATAATGCCCTACAGAAAACATTATAATAACCTACTGAAAACATTATAATACCCCACTGAAAACATTACAATAACCTACTGAAAACATTATAATACCCCACTGAAAACATTACAATAACCTACTGAAAACATAATACCCTACAAAGCTTTCCTCTTAAGATAATGACAACGAGAGTGAGAGAGAGAGAGAGAGAGAGAGAGAGAGAGAGAGAGAGAGAGAGAGAGAGAGAGAGAGAGAGAGGGGAAAAATGTGACTGCAAACCCTATGGAGGTGGCTGTAAATGAATAGCCCCTTGGAGCCAGCCCACAGACTTTTGTGTATCAATGCCTTTTCAATTCACTTAGACTGTATAATCATCAAGGTAAAAAAAAATAAAACATTCTGTAATCAGAGAAATAAATAAAACAAGCTGCTGGTAAAATAAATTAATGGGAACAAAGGTCCGCCTCCAGCAAAGAAACTAAAGAGAGGGAGAGAATCTCACATGAAAGCTTTAGATAACATCAAACTTTTTGCTATTTGACAAATTGAAATAGACTTGCTCTATAAATAAAAAGGATGCCATTAGTACTCACTGTTTTGTAGGAAATGTTTGTGTTATTTGTTTTGTCTGTATCCTTTTTCACATTTAAATGCTGGGGTAGATAACTGTGTGAGATTATCCCATGATCCCATATTGATATCTTATGTAAATTATATAGCCTAATTACTTTTTTATTTGGGGCTACGGCAGTCAATTGAAAAAAATTCTAAAAGTATTTCTTATTGTCTGATTGTCAGCATCACATACAGTCACATCCAGTCAATTGCAAATGAGTCTGACATAATGTCTCTTATCTCATCACCACTAGTGAGTTGGGTGTGGATTGATGCATCTCAAGTCGGAGCTTCTCAAAGTCAGAGGAAATAAAATCATGACGTCAGTGATCTTCAGGTCGTAAAGTCAAATCTCCAGAAAGAGTCCCGAGTTCCTGAGTTGGAATTCCAAATTGGATCACCGTTCAGAATTATTTTTCCCCAGTCGAAGCTCGTTTCTTTTAGAGTTCCCAGTTGTCTTGAACGCACTGAGATTTTGTTGAGTTGTTTTGAACGCGGCATTAGTGGTCAGGGGGGGGCGGCAGGGTATTCCCTATTGAGTCTCTTTGGTTGAAATTTATCTTTTAGATTTGAATAATTTTGGAAATTCTCTAGCGTCCCCATTTTCAACCCCCTAGTTTGGAAACCACCATATGAATTACATTTTGGTTCAATCTGAATTGATAACAAACACTGATTGTTACATGTTTGTCTAGCCACGGATGAATTGAATTAGGCAACCATCATGTATATGATATTTCTTTAGTTTACATCAGTCAAAATATGCTGGGTATTTGTTTGTTTTTGAATGTGATAACCTTCTAGTCGGTACTGTAGTCTAGCCAACAGTCTAGTCACTAATTGATTCGGTTGGAAAAGACAGTAGCTCTCAGCAATGTTTATTTTGTCATGCCTGCCTTCACATATCTGATTTAACATGAAGAAGCTGTCCTTGTATTAATCATCACATCAGGTATGGATTACTACTATGACACACAGCCTGCATAGCAGCATTATCTCACCAGACTCACTCATGCAGAACCTATTGTATAGTAGCATCATAGGCCTGCAGTGGAATAGTGTTAGATATGCAGCCCTCTCTACTCTCTGTTGGGTAATGGGTGTTTACTGTACTGTATATGACTAAACTATGATCTCTACATTTAGATAAAGAGGAGCCTCCAGTAGGGCTCTTTGGATTGCACAGAATACCGCCATTGGGTACGAGCTCTCCGGCAACGACATGACATGAATGTTTAGCTCTTCTTCCATTTGAGAGCCGTTGTGAAAGCGATAAACTCTTTCCCTTTTCAGCCCCAACTTGAGAGTGTGATTTCGCTCCATTCCAGGCTCAATGTGACTGTGACAGAGTCAGAGTGTCAGTGGGGGGGCAGCGCAGAGTGGGAAGTGATTCATGTAATCTCCTCACACGCGCTTCCTGTCATTTGTGTCAGTATTTGTGAATGCCTCTGGGCTCCTCTCAGTTTGACGTTGTTTTGGTTGCTATTTAAGACTGTGGGACTCTAATCTTTGCTTCTTTCAGCTGCACAGCCAAACTGTGGGATGCCTGAACTTGAACTTCTAATGATTTGCTCTAGTCGAAAATATACAGTAGTGGTGTCTGCAGTTCAGGGTTACTGTGCCAGGAGTGTTTCGACATCTTCACTTTACAGTTACAGGAAGGTGGACAAGGTTAGTTTGACATTTGACAAGCATACTTTGTTATTTTCAAAGGCTCTCTGACCTAGCTGCTATTTCCGTCACTTTCAGTGCCACTGTCAGAGTGAGCCAGGGTCTGGGGCTTGCATTGGAGTTGTGGGGGTCGCATGGCTCCTCCCTCAAGGTTACAGACTGCTCTGATCTCCTGCTACATGGCCACGGCTCCCTAATTTCTCTGTGTCTCCTGTCAGGGGCAAATTCCTCACTGCTGGCAGGCAGACGGACACTTTTATTAAACATGGGCACAGGCTGCTGTTGCAGTGGCCTCTGTAACCTTCTGCACTCTGCTCCATAGATGACAGGGTTTTTTGGGCCGTTGTGACAAGGCCTATTTTTTTCCCCTAGCAATATTCTCCAAAGAAAAAGGGAAACTGTTTATTATTGTTTAGTATCATCTGTCTTTGAGCGAGAGTAATGAAATGCTGCAGGTCAATATTTTACACAATGATGCATTTTGGGAAGCAGACCTCTACCAGGCATCTGTGAAACAATGGGTGTCATAACTAGCCTGTGTGTGTTATTAATCTTGCCCCACTCTCTAATCAATCTGGTTCTCACCTCGCAAACAGCGTGTAATGCATTACTGTGTTAAACGAAGGACCATATTTCACTTTGCCACAAAGGGGCTGGCTCTGGGATGATGTCTTCCTTACAAAAGGCGGCCATGCATTACAGCAACAACAGCTTCCTCAGGATGTTACATCAGCAAAGAGGTTATATATGAGCCTACTTATTGGGAGCAGACCAGTCGAACAGCCTGCCTCTTCTATTCGTTTAAGCTGCAGGCATTTAGAGGTTGTTATTTTTTGTTGCTCTTTATTTCTGCCCCTGATTCAACTGTGTATGAATGGTATAGATTAGAATAACATGACTGATCTATTTAGAATTTGGCATTTATGGGTTTTTTTTTTCTCGTACAATATAGAGTGGAAAATTGAATCATTTTCTAATTAACCACCTGAGCAATAATGTTCAATGTACAACAGCTTGGTCTGGCCGGTCTATACACTGAACCGTCATGGCATCTTCTGATATGATCATATTTAGGAAAGAATGTGTTCATCAAGCATTACCTCTGAACAACTGGTGTCATGGTAACAACTGGGAACCATTTGAGAGGTATGTGAAGTCATAGCTTTCTGTGCTAATATTCTATAGAGCAAGGGGCACAACTTTGGTTTTAGAAGTGGGGAGGACATAACCTGGCTGAGGGTCTGGGGGTCCTCCCTGAGATTTTTTTTCCCCATCTAAATTTCCTGCATTTCTACACAATCTAATATGACCATTTTGGGGTAATTTGGGGTTAACTTTTATGGTTTGATTTCAAATCCAAACTTTTGGAGTATACAGCCAAAAGAAGAAAAGATTAATTGTTCACCGTCCCAATAATTACAGAAGGCACTGTAATTCATATCATAGGCCTAATAGTACTGTAGAGCTCTTTTACTATTGGTTTCAGATGTGTTAGGCCAAGACCAGAGTGATAACCAACAGTATGGCAGACCCCAGGGCCAGGACTGAGCAGCCCAGCAGCTAGGGATAGATAACCAACAGTATGGCAGACCACTAGGGCCAGGACTGAGCAGCCCAGCAGCTAGGGATAGATAACCAACAGTATGGCAGACCACTAGGGCCAGGACTGAGCAGCCCAGCAGCTAGGGATAGATAACCAACAGTATGGTAGACCACTAGGGCCAGGACTGAGCAGCCCAGCAGCTAGGGATTGATAACCAACAGTCTGGTAGACCACTAGGGCCAGGACTGAGCAGCCCAGCAGCTAGGGATAGATAGCCAAAAGTATGGTAGACCACTAGGGCCAGGACTGAGCAGCCCAGCAGCTAGGGATAGATAACCAACAGTATGGTAGACCACTAGGGCCAGGACTGAGCAGCCCAGCAGCTAGGGATTGATAACCAACAGTCTGGTAGACCACTAGGGCCAGGACTGAGCAGCCCAGCAGCTAGGGATAGAGAACCAACAGTATGGTAGACCACTAGGGCCAGGACTGAGCAGCCCAGCAGCTAGGGATAGATAACCAACAGTCTGGTAGACCACTAGGGCCAGGACTGAGCAGCCCAGCAGCTGGGGATAGATAACCAACAGTATGGTAGACCACTAGGGCCAGGACTGAGCAGCCCAGCAGCTAGGGATTGCCTAAATAGGTATCTCCACTGACGTGGGCATGTTTTCAATACAGACTCCTTTTGTCGTACAGTATTCCATAAAAAGGCATCCAGACCTTATGAAAGTTGCACAGTATACCTTTAATCTTGTAATAAATCAAATCTAGTGATACACAACTTGACATTTCTGCCATCCGTTGTGACATTGTGGGAGGATAATCAACCTTCTAATTAATGTCAATGCTTTTCTTAGCCGCTATAAATGTTAGGTTACACATTCTCTTCTGGTCTTAAACTGCAGTAATTTATGTATGAGATTATATGAACATGACTGGTCATTCAAACATATCTGTATCCATTCATCATCATCAATAGTGTCTCCCAGATCTTCCTCACATTTCTGTTTTACATGTTGTGTGTCATCGGAAGAAACGGATTCCAAACTGTATCAACCCTTGATACAGTTTGGAAATCAACTTTAGAGGTTCGTCAGACTGCCTTAAAAAAAAGGTTTATCTTTTAAGCTTCTGGCTTGTCCAGTGTTTGCTGCACAGAGATAACAAAGTGTTACATCTGCAAAAATACACCTCAGCGCTGTGACATCTGATCCTGAATTACATTGGTTTACATTTATACATTATATTATCCAAGAATATAATCAATGGTTCAATAATTGAAATGAACATCAACTCAAGATGGAACTTTGTATACATTCACTGGTTTTTATAACATACTGTAACATTCACCTGAGCTCCGTAGACTGGTCTTCCCTGCCTGTCTGACCCTGCAGGGACACCTGTCAGTATCTGATCCTGCTAAGCCATGACGAGCATAGTGTTTTTTACTGACTGTGTACCATGACAAGGAATCCTGTAGAGCTGTTTATACTTTTTTTCTGTTAAGTCAAACAGCAGTTACCTTACCAGCTACAGGACTTCAGTCAAATAAAGAGTAGCCTGTTCCTGCTCTGCTTGCTTTTATAACTCTGAGAAAAAGCACAACACACACAGACAACAGCTGCCTCTGTTCGCATGCACTGTGTCCGCGCGGTCCTAAATCCAGCTGGCTGATACCGTCAAACAGCCTACTCAACCACTCTGAAGCGTCCGCATGGTCCTAAAGCACACCGATGCTGCTTTTTGTATCACAGTGCATTGATAAAACTGGGGGGGACAAAAATGCAATTTCAGAATGTGGCAGGGGGGACACGTTGTGCCCCTGTTATATAGAAGGAGGGGGAAAGACTGTTTTTATCACTGTAATTCCTCGTTGGACAGTCATGCTGCAACAATTATTCCAAACCTTTGATTAGCTCCAGTGTACGCAATCATGGCTGAAAATCGATTTCAGGGACATCATAAAAAAATTATATACAGCAAACACGGAGCCAACAGGCCAAAGGCATTTAGAGATGTTTCCATTCTCTGCTGTGCAGCTTGGTTTTCTTTTTTTAGGCTATTTATGCAGAAACACCAGTGAGCTTGCTGTTGGAGCCAGAGCCAGAGCCAGAGCCAGAGCCAGAGTGAGAGCCAGAGCCAGAGCCAGAACTAGAACCAGAGATAGAGATAGAACCAGAGCCAGAACCAGAGCCAGAGATAGAACCAGAGATAGAACCAGAGCCAGAGCTAGAACCAGAACCAGAGCCAGAGCCAGAGCCAGAGCCAGAGCCAGAGCCAGAGCCAGAGCCAGAGCCAGAGCCAGAGCCAGAACCAGAGCCAGAGCTAGAACCAGAGCCAGAGCCAGAGCCAGAGCCAGAGCTAGAACCAGAACCAGAACCAGAGCCAGAGCTAGAGCCAGAGCCAGAGCCAGAGCTAGAACCAGAACCACAGCCAGAGCCAGAGCTAGAACCAGAGCCAGAGCCAGAACCAGAGCCACTGTCAAATTCACTAACACGTCCTGATTTGTTTTCCCTTTCCAAGGTACCGTGACGATGAAACAAGACATTTCCGTGGATGCGTTGTACGGGCGTTTGCTGTTAAACTGACTGGCTGTCTGGCGCTTATTGACAACTGCAATGCTTAAAAACACATTTGATTTCTGAAATATACTGTATCAATTTGGAAATGTGCATGCTCCAAGCTTCTGTAATTTATGAGAAATTGCATGATACAGCATGCATACATTCATGCTATTTTGAGTAAATCATGCCAAAAAAACAACAATTGCACAGGCTGGAAAGCCTTATCGTCTATTTACATCCAGATCGTAAATAAAAAACGGAAAAACAAACAGGCCGTTTCCTCATCATCACTGTCTTGTCTCTGACCTCTCACATGGAAGCTGCAGACAGGCCAAACTCAACAGAGTCAATGGGATGTTCTCCACAGAGGAGGCATGAGTAAGTTTAGATCATTGCCTATGTTTCAAATTGTACTGTTATTACTCTCAGCTGTTCCTCTGTAAAGTGAGCTTTTGTTTTAAGTGGCCAATGAGAGCAGGTATACTGTTAAGTTACACCTATTAAATAGCAACAGCTGTAAAATGAAATCTAAACATCACAACACCCTTCATTGTATTATTTATTTAAGCGTAATCACATGACTTCTCTTCTCTTACTTCTTCAGCATCTCTTCCCTCTCTACCTCCCTTCTCTCCATCCCCAGTCCACTACCAGCCCCCAATCCCCCTTACACTGCCCCCACCCCAACCCTATCCCTACCACAGCTTGGCCCCACTAGGCTCATACAACACATTAAATGCCAATTAGTCTGGAGCTAGCCCTGGCAGAGACTGTGGCTGTGGCCTGGCTTGGAGCAGGCCTGTGGGAAGGTGCTTATTGGTCCCTGGAGGCCGGGTTTGGATGTGACGGGTCCAGGACCATGGAGCTGAGCTCTCCCCCTAAAGACTCCATCTCCCCACCAACACATCTGTCTTTCTACTCCTTTGCTACTCGCTACTCTGTCCACCTTCCCTCTAGTCTATTAACCAGGCCCTTCTCGCCAACCTTGTTTTCTCTTTCTGTTATGAGGAGGTTGGTTAAAAGGGTTTATTTCACTAAGCAAGGTATTTCACTGATATTATGATGCAGCTGTTACCATTATGTTCAGCACGGCTTTAAATCAAGACTTTACACCAACTGGAACAGCTGTCCCACACGTGTAATGAGGTTTTTGTGCTGGAACAACTGTGTGCCGGCAATAAAAGGCATTCTACCCTCCTAATATGGATATCAGATCAAAAATGTGTCTTTTTTTCTCCCAAATTAAATCAAATGTTATTTGTCTCACACAGTTTACTGCAGGTATAAAAAATGCAATGGACAAACGTCAAATGTTGCAGTTAGTGAGATTAGACGTACAAATAAGTAAAGTATGAGACGAAAAGCAACACTATTGATCAAATCTCTGGGACCAGTCCTGAGAAATACATATTCAACGGTAAATTAAACAACACACGGTGTGCTGCTGTGGTTATCTGCAAGTTTACTGTCCCGGTGTTATTTACTCACCACCAGACGGACCAAATGATAAATGTTATGTCTGACCTTCATTCCTCTTAACTGTGATTTTATTTCCCTTGGACAGAGCAGACAGAACGTGAGGAAAGAGGCATGTGTGTGTGTGTGTCTCACATTGTATATCTACACAACATCAAATTGCACACCTCAATAACTAAACCGAGCAATAACAACACCAACTAAATGAATACAACAACAGAAGTGAGAGCCTCCGTCCATCACAGGGTCTTCTTCCGGTTGGAAAGAGTTAACCGCCATGGGCTAGACCTAAGTCAACATGGCCATGGCTCGTCTGGCCCTCCCTGACAGATCAATATCTGCAAATAATAAATGAGCTCCCAGAGGGGCGCAGTAACCCCCACAACACTGCCCAGGAAAGTCTACAATTGGTGTGTGACTCAATAAGGCAGGTGAATGAGTGTGCAGGGGCACATCTTTAGCAATCCATAATAGAAAATGAATGGTGCTCATATCAGTGCTGAGGCACCCTGAGGGTTAGCTAATAGGGCAAGTTATAACTGTCATCCTCCCAGAGACCCCAAAAATATCCCAGGCAAAGACAGATGACGGGGATTCCCTCCACAATATTCTCAGCTGCCAGAATGGATTTAACACAGATACCGGGGATTCCCTCTACAATATTCTCAGCTGACAGAATGGATTTAACACAGATACCGGGGATTCCCTCCACAATATTCTCAGCTGACAGAATGGATTTAACACAGATGACGAGGATTCCCTCCACAATATTCTCAGCTGCCAGAATGGATTTAACACAGATACCGGGGATTCCCTCTACAATATTCTCAGCTGACAGAATGGATTTAACACAGATGATGGGGATTCCCTCCACAATATTCTCAGCTGACAGAATGGATTTAACACAGATGACGAGGATTCCCTCCACAATATTCTCAGCTGACAGAATGGATTTAACACAGATGATGGGGATTCCCTCCACAATATTCTCAGCTGACAGAATGGATTTAACACAGATGACGAGGATTCCCTCCACAATATTCTCAGCTGACAGAATGGATTTAACACAGATGACGAGGATTCCCTCCACAATATTCTCAGCTGAAAGAATGGATTTAAAAGTGGTAAAATACTGACAAGTTGACTATGACTTGATTTGCAGATGTGTGTCTGATTGCGACGGAACGGCACAACATGAGTAGGTATCAGCTTTTGAACACATGGAAATGACAACAGAACAGTTGATATACTTCCCCAGCCAAAAGACTGAACCTGAAATGAAGTTATCAATGTACAATATAAAGAAAATATGACAAAAACTCAACTAAAGTAGTAGATATTATCTGTATTTATTAATGTATAGTTTTTGGCTAGTTATAGGCTATCCATGTCTAGTGAACAATTCAACATGGCCCATAATATGTGTGTTGGATGCCAACAGATCCATATAGCTCGCAGGTAGGTGATGAAACAAAAAAAACGGATCACTTAGATCACTTCAGCTGTTTTATTCCTGGGGTCCAGAAAGAGAGCTATCGAATTAAATAAACACAGTTAATATTGATCTCCAGCCACCCGGCAGCAGCCAGCCTCTAACTGAGCCTCAAGGAAATGTATTACAACACCGTATGCAGAGCACAGTGGAACACACACACACATCACACACCACACATAAGCACACAGACGCACAACCATGTTTAAATACCCAATGATTTCTGGTAAACACAACCCACATTGATGCACATCGCTTCGATCTGGTCCCTTTAATTATGCACTAGTATTAGGAGGGCTGAGGAGGGGTTACCCTTCACTTATCCCCTTCCTACAGTTCTTCACTTCACCAAACTGTGGGAAGAGTCATCTCCGAACTCACCCACATGCAGCCACACTTCCAACCTCGAGCGCAAACATTGTGCCGTTCTCCGTAGGCCACATGAGATATGTTCTCCATGCTGGAAGGTTCTGGAACAAACGTGGTGCCAGCTGGAAAGGAACAAAGTTCTCCGTAAGGTGAGGAGCATCCCAACATAGTGAGGTTTGTATTCCGTCAATTTGGCACAACACATCTCCGTCAAAACAGATCCTCTCACGGTGGATCAAGAGCAAAAATGAACGGGAGAGAAAAACAGAAACAGTATATTCCTTTTTATGGAGTAGAACTGTGTGGATCTGACGTTTAGGTCTGGGTAAGTCTGTGTGTGTCGGTGCATGCTAGCGCCACTACAAGAAAACAATGAAAGAACAGGAGAATAAATATGAAGCCTGGTTCCTCATCATGCGGTTGTTAGCTTGTCCAACCTATGGCAATCAGTGCACTCCCAGAGGTAGAAAGACAGGAGACGTGGGGGAAAGGGAAGCGGGAGCTGAGGAAAGATCAATACTGGGAAACAAGAAGTGTGGGCTATTTACTTTTCATTGATCTGATGATGCATGAGAAACACCTCCGTCTGCTAGTAAATGGAGGGAATAAGTCTTCTGTGGAGGGTTGGCGTGTTTTTCTCTCTCCTCATAGTAAGGTCAGGGAGAAAGCTAAAAACAGCCAGGAACAAAACAAAAAAATGGATTGCTGGGGCTCAGTAAAGTAATTAATCTGCATTAAAACGCCATGGGAACAGACACTAACTAGCCATCTTAAGTGAGATTTTGGCTGTAAGCTGCTGTAGAGCCCTGGCAGTGGAGACAGAGAGAGAATGTATGAGAGGACTGGAGGAAAGGAGAGGACTGAAGGAGAGGAGAAGACTGGAGGAGAGGAGAGAACTGGAGGAGAGGACCGGAGGAGAGAACTAGAGGAGAGGACTGGAGGAGAGGAGAAGATGGAGGAGAGGAGAGAACTGGAGGAGAAGACTGGAGGAGAGAACTGGGGGAGAGGACTGGAGGAGAGGAGAGGACTGGAGGAGAGAATATGACGGAGGAGAGGACTGGAGGAGAGGAGAGAACTGGAGGAGAGAACTGGAGGACAGGATAAGATGGAGGAGAGGAGAGGATAGGAGAGGGTGGAGGAGAGGACTGGAGGAGAGGAGAGGAGAGGAGAGGAGAGGAGAGGAGAGGAGAGGAGAGGAGAGGAGAGGAGAGGAGAGGAGAGGAGAGGAGAGGAGAGGAGAGGAGAGGAGAGGAGAGGAGAGGAGAGGAGAGGAGAGGAGAGGAGAGGAGAGGAGAGGAGGATATGAGAGGGTGGAGGAGAGGAGAGAACTGGAGGAGAGTACTGGAGGAGAGAACTGGAGGAGAGGACTGGAGGAGAGAACTGGAGGAGAGGACTGGAGGAGAGGAGAAGATGGAGAAGAGGAGAGAACTGGAGGAGAGGACTGGAGGAGAGGAGAAGCTGGAGGAGAGGAGAGAACTGGAGGAGAGTACTGGAGGAGAGAACTGGAGGGCAGGACTGGAGGAGAGAACTGGAGGAGAGGACTGGAGGAGAGAAGAAGATGGAGAAGAGGAGAAAACTGGAGGAGAGGACTGGAGGAGAGAACTGGAGGAGAGGAATGGAGGAGAGAAGAAGATGGAGGAGAGGAGAGAACTGGAGGAGAGGACTGGAGGAGAGAACTGGAGGAGAGGAGAGGATAGGAGAGGGTGGAGGACAGGAGAGGACTGGAGGAGAGGACTGGAGGAGAGGAGAAGATGGAGGAGAGGAGAGAACTGGAGGAGAGGACTGGAGGAGAGGAGAGGATAGGAGAGGGTGGAGGACAGGAGAGGACTGGAGGAGAGGACTGGAGGAGAGGACTGGAGGAGAGGAGAAGATGGAGGAGAGGAGAGGATAGGAGAGGGTGGAGGAGAGGAGAGGACAGGAGGAGAGGATGATAAATACATCAGGCCTCAAGCAGGACTAGACATACAGTACATAGAGTAACGGAGCTGTAGTTATTCCTCACAGCACTGGGAAACATTACATTGTCAAGAGGAATATGAGGTTTGTAAAAAGCATTAAAGACTATCAGTGTACCATAAATGTTCACCCTAAGCTCCCAGGCCATTTGTTTTATCTAGTGCATTTAGTGGACACATTCATTTTCCAGCTACATACAGTGGGGAGAACAAGTATTTGATACACTGCCGATTTTGCAGGTTTTCCTACTTACAAAGCATGTAGAGGTCTGTAATTTTTATCATAGGTACACTTCAACTGTGAGAGACGGAATCTAAAATATCCAGAAAATCACATTGTACGATTTTTAAATAATTAATTTGCATTTTATTGCATGACATGAGTATTTGATCACCTACCAACCAGTAAGAATTCACAGACCTGTTAGTTTTTCTTTAAGAAGCCATCCTGTTCTCCACTCATTACCTGTATTAACTGCACCTGTTTGAACTCGTTACCTGTATAAAAGACACCTGTCCACACAATCAAACAGACTCCAACCTCTCCACAATGGCCAAGACCAGAGAGCTGTGTAAGGACATCAGGGATAAAATTGTAGACCTGCACAAGGCTGGGATGGGCTACAGGACAATAGGCAAGCAGCTTGGTGAGAAGGCAACAACTGTTGGCGCAATTATTAGAAAGTGGAAGAAGTTCAAGATGACAGTCAATCTCCATCGGTCTGGGGCACCATGCAAGATCTCACCTCGTGGGGCATCAATGATCATGAGGAAGGTGAGGGATCAGCCCAGAACTACACGGCAGGACCTGGTCAATGACCTGAAGAGAGCTGGGACCACAGTCTCAAAGAAAACCATTAGTAACACACTACGCCGTCATGGATTAAAATCCTGCAGCGCACGCAAGGTCCCCTGCTCAAGCCAGCGCATGTCCAGGCCCGTCTGAAGTTTGCCAATGACCATCTGGATGATCCAGAGGAGGAATGGGAGAAGGTCATGTGGTCTGATGAGACAAAAATAGAGCTTTTTGGTCTAAACTCCACTCGCCGTGTTTGGAGGAAGAAGAAGGATGAGTACAACCCCAAGAACACCATCCCAACCGTGAAGCATGGAGGTGGAAACATCATTCTTTGGGGATGCTTTTCTGCAAAGGGGACAGGACGACTGCACCGTATTGAGGGGAGGATGAATGGGGCCATGTATCGCGAGATCTTGGCCAACAACCTCCTTCCCTCAGTAAGAGCATTGAAGATGGGTCGTGGCTGGGTCTTACAGCATGACAACGACCCGAAACACACAGCCAGGGCAACTAAGGAGTGGCTCCGTAAGAAGCATCTCAAGGTCCTGGAGTGGCCTAGCCAGTCTCCAGACCTGAACCCAATAGAAAATCTTTGGAGGGAGCTGAAAGTCCGTATTGCAAAGCGACAGCCCCGAAACCTGAAGGATCTGGAGAAGGTCTGTATGGAGGAGTGGGCCAAAATCCCTGCTGCAGTGTGTGCAAACCTGGTCAAGAACTACAGGAAACGTATGATCTCTGTAATTGCAAACAAAGGTTTCTGTACCAAATATTAAGTTCTGCTTTTCTGATATATCAAATACTTATGTCATGCAATAAAATGCAAATTAATTACTTAAAAATCATACAATGTGATTTTCTGGATTTTTGTTTTAGATTCTGTCACTCACAGTTGAAGAATACCTATGATAAAAATTACAGACCTCTACATGCTTTGTAAGTGGGAAAACCTGCAAAATCGGCAGTGTATCAAATACTTGTTCTCCCCACTGTACATAGACAACACACTATTTTAGTGGTGAAGGTACTGTCCTGAGTGTGTTTAACATACAAGTTGGCCTTACTGTATGTTACATTTTTCTCACCAGGCTCTGCGTGACTAGAGACATGTCGATGATAAGATGTACCAGAGAAAGAGATGACTGACACCAGAAACTGTATTGGATCACAGACAGCACTGCAAAAGCCAAGCTAGAGAATGAACAAGAACAGGGAAGGGGAAGGGGATACCTAGTCAGTTGTACAACTGAATGCATTATACTGAAATGTGTCTTCCTCATTTAACCCTCTGAATCAGAGAGCTGCGAGGGACTGCCTTAATCGACATCCACGTCTTCGGCGCCCAGGGACAGTAGAGCCTGTGAAGCCCATTGATTAAACCATGTAGGTCTAAGCAGAAAAACTGAGATAAAACAGGATACAGGCCTAATACAATTCATATAAATAGGATGTTATATTTACATTGTGAATAAGAAGTAATCCTAATTGAATGAAAACAGGCCTTATAAGAACAGTGGACACAATATTTCACAGAGGTACACAACATGTCATCAAATGCCACAGTGCTGCAGTTTTGTACTACTTCTCCCTGGATGGAACTTAATTTATCAGTTAGATGGTTGTCCTTCTGGAAGGTTCTACCATCTTCACAGAGGAACTCTGTCAGAGTGACCATCGGGTTCTTGGTCACCAGTCATGGTGGTTCCAAACTACTTCCATTTCAGAATGATGGAGGCCACTGTGTTCTTTTTTAATATATATATTTTTCATTTAACCTTTATTTAACTAGGCAAGTCTTGGGGACCTTCAATGCTGCAGAAATGTTTTGGTACCACTTCCCCAGATCTGACACAATCCTTGTCATTATGGGGTATTGTGCGTAGATTGATGAGGGAAAAACATAATTTAATCCATTTTAGAGGGGGTCTGAATACTTTATGAATGCACTGTATATATATACTGTATATACATGTATGTATTTACCCCAAAATATATGGGGGACTGGAAACGATGCAGACAATTACATAGATGGAAACTATTTGCAATATTAATGCTGATCTACCCCTTAATAATGTTTTGTATAATAATACAATTATGGAAAACATCACATTAGAACTATCTACTCCACTTTATGACTAATATGCATTAGTCATATACATATAGCCTATGCTTGAATATGTGAGTAAATGTTAATGTATGACAAACTTTAACAACAATGATTTACAGTCAAATCCAGACCACCTCACTAAAACCCTTTCTCCTCTATGCTTTGCACGGCAGCACTGAATAAAACCCTTTTGCCTAGATCCATTAAATTCATATTTTATTTCCAGACAGGAGAACACAAGCACGGCTTGAGACATTTTTTTTTTTTTCAAGGGCCTTTTTACACTGTGTGAACCTCTCATTTTCTTCCCCATTCTGTGGAGCAGCCCCCATTGACTATGTGGCTGTATCGCAACAAGCAGCCTTTAATGACTCCCTGAAGACCTCTCTATCCCTGCTCACTCCCTCTGCCTGCCTGCTTCCTCTTCAGGCTCCAGTTCAGCTGCTAATTAACCCTCTCTAATAGCTTAGATTACATTAGCTTTGAGTGCCTCACACCATCCGCTGGACTCGCACCGCCACACAATGAGCCCTGCCTTGCTTTACAAATTCCTCCCTTCACAAGAGCACAGTTATGAATTCAAACAAGTTCTCATGCACACTCACTCATCCAGGTAAGAAGGCCACCCGGCCACAGCCTGAATTCTGAAGAGGGGGACCACACAACAAGATGGCGCAGGGTGGGGGGGTGTGGGGGGTCACAGAAGCCAAGTGATAACCCTGCGTCTTAACATTCCAATTCAGCCCGGAATGGAATCTTAATTACCTTGGGCCAATCCAGCTTAAGGGGGAAGAAGGCAAAGAGACTGAATTAGACGTTGAAATTAATCACTTAAGCTGCTGGCATCAGGATTCAACTAAAGAATACAAATTGATGCATTTTTTTTCTCCAACGCTTTGTCCTTAATAGAAAAAATCAGCATTAAGTCAACTCAAAAACTATATTTGGGTATTTCTTTCATTAGTCCACTGTTGATACAGTCCCATTTTCTTTTGCATGTCAGCAGTCAAGTTTTCAAGATATTGGACTTTTAAGAAGCAAAGTGTCACTTGCCACATCATCGTGATGCAGTTAAGACTATGAGAGGAGGATGTTATGAGAAAGCAGGCAACATCTACGGGTTCATCTTTAGATCTCTAGCATCTCAAATATAACAGAGTAGCCTAAATGTGTCAACGGTAAATTCTTAGAAATACAGTAGGTGTCCTTAATTCAATGGAGGTGCCACCATTAAACTAATCAGGTCATGCTAGTATTCAATCCAAAATAATGACTAAGAGGAGGGGAAAGTAATGTATTAATCAAAATGATGTACTTCAGTTTTTTTTTAAAGCACTTAGTGTGAAATCTATGGATGATAATGCGAGGAGATGTGGGGGGGGGGGGGGGTGTAATCTCCCAACGTCTGAATGGAAATTGGTAGATTTTGTAGTGAAAGGACCTTCTCATTTTTCTTTGTCCGAACAAGTAATTTCCCCTCCATCCCTCTCCTGTAAGGCTCTTCTGTAAGGCTTGCCATAGCAGCATTTTCAGCAGCACAGAGCACTCTCTTTCTATTTCAATAGGACAGCTAATTTGCTAGACTCCCAGCTGAACTGCTGACTGGGTATTTTAGACTGTGTGTGTGTGTGTGTGTGCCTGTGTGTCATGAGCGAGGAGAAAGAGAGAGAAAGATGGAGAGAGAGAAAGAGAGAGGGAGAGAACACATTGTGTCACTCAGAGATCATTAGATGTGTAAGGGCTTTGCTATGCAAGGTCAGGGCCGGTCTAGGTGGGCAGCAGTATGGCAGTAAAACAAGTCTAATCAGCTGCTTCTCTCTTCCAAAGCCCTCGTGTATTTACTGACATTACCAAGGCATACATGCCAAGGACACACACACAAAGCACAGAATGGCTTTGAGGAGAGTGGCCTCATTACATAGGGAAATTAAGTTATTCGCTGTCTGTCTCTCTCCCAGGGAGAGCAGGGCTGCTTTAACAGGTGCAGCACAATCGCATGACTATTCCACACTTTTCATTAAGGCTGTCATTTAAGTGGAGGCCTGCAACTGGCAATGTGCCCCAACGACAGTCCTTGGACAGAGAAGTAAAACCTTGCACACACACACACACACACACACACACAATTCTCAATCATATATGTACCCATTTCAAGAGTGTGGGAGAAGGGGGGTAGATTTGTGGAATAAATCAACTTTGTATAACAACAATCCCTCTACCACCATCCCACACCCCAGCCCAACTCCCTATGAGTCCACTCAAGGACACAGTGCTGCTGGCCCTGGTGGCAAGTGGGTTGTGCAGTTAGCTTAGCAGTGTGGCGTGTTCATCAAGATAATGATGGATAGCTTTAAAACGGGATGAATGGCCATCTTGGTTTCTGACAGCACATTGGCCATCTTGGCTTCTGACTCAGCACATTGGCCATCTTGGCTTCTGACTCAGCACATTGGCCATCTTGGCTTCTGACTCAGCATATTGTCCATCTTGGCTTCTGACTCAGCACATTGGTCATCTTGGTTTCTGACCCAGCACATTGGCCATCTTGGTTCTGACTCAGCACATTGGCAATTTTGGCTTCTAACTCAGCACATTGGCCATCTTGGCTTCTGACTCAGCACATTGGCCATCTTGGCTTCTGACTTAGCACATTGGCCATCTTGGTTTCTGACCCAGCACATTGGCCATCTTGTCTTATGACTCAGCACATTGGCCATCTTGGTTTCTGACTCAGCACATTGGTCATCTTGGTTTCTGACTCAGCACATTGGCCATCTTGGCTTCTGACTTAGCACATTGGCCATCTTGGTTTCTGACTCAGCACATTGGCCATATTGTCTTATGACTCAGCACATTGGCCATCTTGGCTTCTGACTTAGCACATTGGCCATCTTGGTTTCTGACTCAGCACATTGGCCATTTTGGCTTCTAACTCAGCACATTGGCCATCTTGGCTTCTGACTTAGCACATTGGCCATCTTGGTTTCTGACTCAGCACATTGGCCATCTTGTCTTATGACTCAGCACATTGGCCATCTTGGTTTCTGGCTCAGCACATTGGCAATCTTGGTTTCTAACTCAGCACATTTGCCATCTTCGCTTCTGACTCAGCATCATCTTGGCTTCTGACTCAGCACATTGGTCATCTTGGTTTCTGATTTAGCATATTGGCCATCTTGGTTTCTGACTCAGCACATTGGCCATCTTGTCTTATGACTCAGCACATTGGCCATCTAGGCTTCTGACTCAGCACATTGGCCATCTTGGCTTCTGACTTAGCACATTGGCCATCTTGGTTTCTGACTCAGCACATTGGCCATCTTGTCTTATGACTCATAGGGATATTAAGTTCTTTGCTGTCTGTCTCTCTCCCAGGGAGAGCAGGGCTGCTTTAACAGGTGCAGCACAATCGCATGACTATTGGGTAACTCAGCACATTTGCCATCTTAGCTTCTGACTCAGCATCATCTTGGCTTCTGACTCAGCACATTAGCCATCTTGGTTCTGACTCAGCACATTGGCCATCTTGGCTTCTGACTCAGCACATTGGTCATCTTGGTTTCTGACTCAGCATATTGGTCATCTTGGTTTCTGACTTAGCATATTGGTCATCTTGGTTTCTGACTCAGCATATTGGTCATCTTGGTTTCTGACTCAGCATATTGGTCTTTCCCCCACTCATTGCATGTTTTATCACAGAACACCATCCACACCCAAGATGGAGGTTGAACCTGCTAATACCCATCAATAAAACCCACAGATCTCCAATCAGGCCAAAAATAATACACCAACAGCATCCTTTGCCCCTCTATCATCCAAACATCTGTCAGAGAATCTTGGGTAATTGTTTTCTTATACGTCAAAATGATTTAAGAGTATCGGTGTGGGTAATGAGAGAAGCACAGAGAAAGAGAGAGAGGGGGAGAGATAGAGGTGGAGAGAGAGAGAGAGAGACGGGGGGGTAGAAATAGAGGAGAAAAATAATGCCTCCCCTGTTTGGACCTTCTCATTACGCTAATGGTTTTTTATAAGGCACTTGAAATGTCAAAGCTTTGGTGGATTTAGTGTAAACTTAAATTCCATTACCTGGCAGGCATTAATTGCTAACTGAGCTCAGGGATCCTTCCCTTGGGGCCGCTATGTTTCCTTTCTGTCATCTGGCTAACTATTCTGTCTAGACCAACTTAGAGGCCCATGATCCAGCACGGGGATCAATAAACGGCACATAATTCAGGCAGAATAATGAGTTTTCACTTCAACACAAGTGAAGCCCCTCAGAAGGAACGCCGGGCGTAAAATGATAATGTAATTATTAAAAGGACAGACGAAATGAGGAAGCACTTTCGCATGGAGAGGGGGCGAGCCCGGCTCAATTAGCCCCGCCTACGACTATCAATGTTATTGGAGACAAAGCTAATTAAGGAGGAGATCCAGGCATCCATTTCAGCAGGTAATGGAATGCTCTCTCCATACCCATCCTGATGTCATAAAGCCTGCCCTGCATTGTGAACACTCTTTAATGGACCACAATGGATGTCATTTCCCCCAGTCAGGGATAGCAGGTTGTACATAAAGGTATGGGAAGGACAGAGGCTCAAAATGCACCAGCAGAAACTGACAGAACTCTGATGTTCAGGGCTACGCTGTAAAAATGATTTTATTTTTAAAGGCTTATCTATAGTGCATGGACCTATCTAGATTGAGTTTTTATTAAACTGCTCTGTTTACTATATATTGACTTCAGTCAATATTCAACACTAACTACAGTACTAACAACGGACTGATACACTACCCTGTGAAACTCTGTTTTGGAACAGCAGCTCTAGCCTATATGTCACACTATCAACAGACAGAGACAGACAGACAGACAGACAGACAGACAGACAGACAGACAGACAGACAGACAGACAGACAGACAGACAGACAGACAGACAGACAGACAGACAGAGAGGACAGACAGGACAGAGAGGACAGACAGGACAGAGAGGACAGACAGGACAGAGAGGACAGACAGGACAGACAGGACAGATTTTGTAAGCAGGCATTTGGTGTGTAACAAAGTGTGGTCTGACCTGGGGCCCCATCAGCAAACTACTGTTCTCTAATTATGTGCATCCTTGAACTCCAATCCAATAGGAGACTGGTGTGGCTCCTGATTGGTGGGCTACAGGAGGTCTGGGCTAAGGAAACGGGGGCTTTACGGACGGCTTGCTCCCAGTGTTTGTCTGGCGTTGACTTTTGCAGCATCGCCCCAACAGCAGCAGTGCTCCGCTAAGAAAGGCTGCAGCACTCACGGCAACATCTCCGTTTAGGGTTCAGCAGCCATGCCGTTATCAGAGGGGTCTGTGTGTGAGCAGCACAACATTAGTCAGAGTTCTTCTTAGTTAGGTTGTGCAAAGTGCAAGAAACAGGGTACAAAGTGACCTGCATTGGCCAGAACAGACGTTCTGACCACAGACGATCTGATCACAGATGGGCTGATGTGTTTCCGGTATGCTGCGTCATTTCCCTGATGCACTGCTGAGTATCTTGGCATGCTCTGAATGTCACTTCCCATAGAGGTCTGGCATTTGACGTGGGTTCTCTGGGCCCTGGAGCGGGCGGGTGCGCTGGGAACAGATAGCTTTCCGTATCCCAAGCGCTTGGATGGGGGATTCTGCACTTACGTCACTCAAAGCCTGGGAGGAGGTTTTAGGTCGACTTCTGATATTACTATCTCTATGTCTGTTAGGCTTTTACTTTAATTACATTACAAATCATCTATAAGCATATGTCAAACTCTATGAATGTTGTATAAAGGGTGAAAGCCACTGTAGGGTAAATTGCCAGATGTGACATAACACACTATGGACACCATTTATTGAGTATGACATATGCTTGATAGATGATTTATGAAGCATTTATGTAGTGCTTATGAAGCATCTATGTATACCACTGTATATAAAGCCTTTATACTGTAAGTTGTACTTTGTTTAAAGTGGGACCCTGTTTTCACCTGTAAAGTATTCTCCAATCAGATGGGAGAAAGATTGGTAAGCATTTCAGATAGATTCGTAGAATAGTAAGGCCTTCTTCTGGACTATGATCCCCCTGAAATGTTATTTTTTATAGAACAATGCCATAACTGCAACAGATGTTCACACCTGATGTTGATTCCCCCCCTGTCTGCCAATCAACTTCAGATTTAGATGACAAATTATGCAAATTGGATCAGAACACACCCTTTTTTCCTCCAAATAACAACTGACAATTAAAACTTGTGGAGGGGTTTGTGTCTCTGGAATTCAGTAAGTGCCCAAAGTTCTCCACACGGCATTAGCTGTCAAAGACTGAAGCGTCTGCACAGATGGACGACAGAGACGGGAGAAATTTGGAGAGGTTGCACAATAATGAGCATCACGTGAAACCGGTGCTTAAATTCCAGTCTGCCTTCCTGATCCTAGCGCTGTAATAATAATAATAACAACTTTATTTTTATAGCGCTTTTCAATACATTTAACAAAGTGATTCACATCATAAAATAATAAAATAAAATAAAAGTACTAACAAATAAACAAAAACAGGAGGAAGAAGAATGAAACAAGATATCCAATTAAATTCATACATTTAAATGTAATACATTAAAAACATTTTCATGAAAGTGTGTCTTTAGCAGAGATTTAAAAAGAGGCACTGAATCTGCAATCAACACTGGGCCATCTGCAACTCTGCAATTAACATCATTGGTGAACATAACATGCTTAAAGTCAAGTACATTTTTCCCACAATTCTTTCTCTTAATAAGATCTGCTGGGGAGATGTTATGAAAGTGACACTGTTTATCGGATACACTTTGTTTGAGGAAGAGACACATGTTGTAGTCCTGAAAGGGTGAACTGACATGCAGGTTTTTCATGTCCAGGTGCAGAAGGCCAGAGTGCACGTTGCCCTGCTTCTCCCTGACACAACCACCTCCTCAACACCTGGAGGGGAGAGCTGTGATCGACACCTCCGTCTACCCAGACACCACACAGACAGTACACAGACAACAGTCAGGCCTCTTCCAGCTGCTCAACAAGAATAAATTGGACTTGATTAGAATTAATCACATTTGCACGAGTGAAATTTGAAAAACAAAAAACATTCAGCGAAATCTATTCAAGAGCTGAGTTGTAAACAAATAGTTTTAAAAAAAACTTTTGAGTACTTAACAGGGGTGAAAATCATTGATTTCAGCAGTGGTGTATTTAAGTAAAAATACTTGAAAGTATTACTTATTATTTGGGGTATCTGTACTTTACTTTTTATATTTTTGACAATTTTTACTTTTACTTTACTACATTCCTAAAGCAAATCATGTACTTTTTACTCCATATATTTTTCCTGTCACCCAAAAGTACTCGTTAAATTTGGAATGCTTAGCAGGACAATAAAATGGTCTAATTCTCACACAAAATGACATCCCTGGTCATCCCTACAGCCTCTGATCTGGTGGAGTCACTAAACACATGCTTGTTTGTAAATTATATCTGATGTTGGAGCGTGGCCCTGGCAATCTGTAAAAAATAAATAAATGATCCCGTCTGGTTTGCTTAATATAAGGAATTTGAAATGATTTATACTTTTACTTTTACTTTTGATACTTAAGTATATTTTATCAAATACATTTACTTTTGATACTTAAATATATTTTATCAAATACATTTACTTTTGATACTTAAATATATTTAAAACCAAATACCTTTAGACTTTTACTCAATTAGTATTATATACTGGATGACATTCACTAGATGTCATTTTCTATTAAGGTATCTTTTACTTTTACTCAATTATGACAATTGGGCCCTTATTCCACTTTTACTAATAATCCATTTGCTGGTATTACAGATTCATGGAACATGTTTATTGTCTCAACCAGAACAGTATAAAAAGCTCCTACAGTCTGGCAGTCTCCCCTCTTTCACCACGGAGAGATTGAGTATGCAACATACAACTTTCAAACTTGTCTATATTTGTCTCACATCGTGGGTCTGGGCTGGGCGTTGTTGTGCGTTAAAGTGCTTCCCAAAGACACATCATAAAATGTGATGGAGAATCACTCTAAACCAGGCTTAAACTCTGTGTCCCCCTATTGCTCAGCTTGTCTGACAAATGGTCGTCGGGGGATAATTGAAACACATTGTTGCCAGCATAGGTCAATAACATTATTCCCGCCTTCTCCACCACACGATTAACAGACTCCATTTTATCTTCCCTTTCCGAGCAGACAGAGCGGGAGTGTCAGCTGCTTATCCATGAAAGTCCTTATCCTTATCTAGAAAATAAACAAATACATAAAGCACAATAAGGACTACTTAGTTTAAGGCAAACAAGCTAGCCGTGTTTGTTTGACACATCAATACAGGATGAAGCTGAGGAAGACTAGTGCAGACATTCACTTTAATGGAGAAAGGGCAGACAAGTAGCCCGTCAAATTTAACAGGTCAAACATTTGTCCTTGAAACAAGACAACAATCTCTCGCCTGGTGACCACAGATATCAACTTACAAAAACGGAAGATGATAAGACGCAGACAGAATAGTGTAATATATATAGCGGAACGTTTTAAAAACTAAATCTAAATATTTTTGATAAAACATTAGCTCATGATTCATAATGCATAGCTGTGTGACTTTATAGAGCAAGTAAGAACAACTCAAAACAAGGACAATGTCATCCAAGGACATGGAAAAGCAGAACCACAATTATTTTTCCTAGCGCTTTGTGGCCTTAACTTCTTTGGACGTCTAATTTACGGCCATCACTCTGTTTATGCTTGATAAACATGGTTTAATTAGCGCAAGTGTAATGAGGAGCTAAAACAAACAATTATGTGTATTTAAGCACAGACTTTACAAATCTATGGGCCTAAATTAATTTGATAAACAAATGGGAAAAGTAGGTCCAGGGATCAAGGGTAAAAAAAAACACCATTACCTACCAGTCCATGGTGGCTGCCTTTGTGTAATTATCTATAGCAGGGGTTCTTTTCAGCCTGGGACCCAAATTAGAAATTCAGTTTTTTCCTGGGACCCAAGCTTAGGAAAATATGCAACTATACGTAAATATCGATACATTTCATTGCCTCATGACAAAAAAAAATTCAATATAAAAAATTCAAAACAAATATCAATGAAACACCCATAAATATATTTTCATGTTTATTTTTCTCCATTAAAAACAATCTAACATACCTGTCTAGGTTGGAAGAGCTGCTGTGAAAATACACACACACACACACACACACACACACACACACACACACACACACACACACACACACACACACACACACACACACAGGCTTTTTGATTGTGCAAACCTAAGCAACAATACAGATAAAAAATTATCAGGCCTACTGTAGAAATAATTGTTGATAGAAAGTCTAGGTTGGAACTGTTGCTATTTAAATACAATACATATGTTTTATTCTGAACTGGAATAAACTGATTGATCACATCACACAGATGTAGACCAGAAAACACACACATACACACAGTCCTAATGAGAGGTGTGTGGCTGGTTGAAGTTTTCAACAAGCATGTCTATTCTGGGCTCAGTTTTTGACAGTGCAACACTGAGGTCATGCTCAGCATTGACACTGTTTCTGTACTTGAGAACCCTGACTCGCGCATGTGGTGCCAAACTGGATCAGAACATCTACTGCTTTCTCAGTCAGGAAAGAGACCGCTTCCTGCTGTAGATGAACAACCCAGAACTGTGTGTTTGCCTCAAAAAGCATCTTGCTTTTATTTATCCAGTTCTGAATAAAAATGATTACTTGTATTTTAACAGCAACAGTTCCAACCTAGACTGTTTCTTGGGGTTGCACTAGCTAGCTTGCTTTGGCTAACGTTAGCTATTAGCTGTGTAACGTTACAAGGCCAGGGGATTGTTTGAAAGAGAATCTCACATTTACTACTATGAGAGATAGTACTCCCTTATTTCTGCTTAACATCACCTGTTATAAAATGACAACAATGCCTTGCTAGTTGACTTACCTTTCCACTGTTGAAGTACTGTTTCCTGAATCATTCTGCCCTGTTCTGGGTTTACCGTCATGCTGTGGATGTTTGGTCAGGACGTGTCGTCTTATTCATTTGTTCGTTTTGAGAGACTCATTACTAAGCACTTCCCCGCACAAAACGCGCTCAGTTGCACTTGGCCAAATCAATTCCAGTAGTTAATGAAATAATTATACATTTACGTCGCGACCCACCATTAACAGGTCCGCGACCCACTCTGACCCATACTTTAAGAAACGCTGATCTATAGGGTTACACAGAGTTAATTTAATTTGTTCCATGGAATCTGTTTACTGTTTAGCCTTAAGGATTGGAAGCAACAACACTTCCAACGTAACGGAATGGAGTGACTATCCTTAAAATAGAATATATGTCTTGTGTGTGTGTGTGTGTCTCGACGTGGAGCAGATCCAAATTAGCTATGGATGGGTATTCAATGAAGTCCTTTGTCAGAAATGTATGTAGGGGTGGGGCAGGATATACTGTACAGTAATCCCTGATGCACAACAAGGGGTAGCTCCATTGTCTGTCTGACTGGAGAAATGTGTTTACGAGCAGGCTCTGCGCTCAACCAACAGATTAGACGACTATGGGGAGTGCGCGATAAGCAGGCAGCCAGCAGCATGTCATTCCCCCCCCCCATTTATTTGACAAGTAGAGAACAACAATGCCTTTAATCCATTCCCTCTCTCAATGAGACTTACACACCAGCGGTGATTGCTAGTTCTTTGCATATTATCAGTGGAGATTTTGGGCTCCCGAGTGGCACAGCGGTCCAAGGCACTGCATCTCAGTGCTAGAGGTGTCACTATAGACCCTGGTTCGAAACCGGCCGTGATCGGGAGTCCCATGCACGATTGGCCCAGCGTTGTCTGGGTTAGGGTAGGGTTTTGCCGGGGAAGGCCATCAATGTCAATACGATTTTGTTCTTAACTGACTTGCCTAGTTATATAAAAAATAATATTTTTTGAAAGACGTTGCAAAGCTACACAGAGTCGGCTCAAAACAACCTAACCCCTTGTCACATGATAGGGGACCTGGCCTCAGTAAGGAGAGGTTAGAATGGAATTTAATTGGAATGGCTTAATACAGGCCTTTGTCTTCTACAGGCAGTAAACAGTATGAATATGAGCTAAAACAGACAGACTGAATGTCAGCATGCAACCCTGACCCGAATTAGCCATTTTCATCCTCTTAACAATGTCCTTTGACCAGCCATCACTGGCCTCTGCCCTACCAAACCTGTAAATATTCCAGTGACCTCCACCCACAGAGTCACCCCACCATGTCAGCAGGGGTCATGTTTTTAGATAAATACCAGCCAGCCAGGTCTCTGGCTGCTTTAATGGAATAGGACTGAGAGTAAGGTTTATGGCAGTGCTGAATTACATGAGTAAGATCATGTGTGGCTGTCTCAGTGGTAGATCAGTTTAGGAGTGGAAATGACCAAAGCCAACCAGTGAAAGCATACTTTGGCCCAATCTGGGGTCTACAGTATATGGCACCACAAGGTGAGTCGAACGAGGCAACTGGTTCTTTAGACTGCTCATATAATAAACATTGGTCAGGATGAAAAGATACTCCAAGCGTGTGTTCAAGTGTAGGTACGGCGATTGGTACCAGTCTCTTTCAGACTTTTAAAAAATGTATCTTGTGGGCTTAAAGGACGGGCAACTGACGGGCAACTGGCGTCCCGCTTTTGTATGCCCGCGGACCAATAAAAAAAATATATTATTATTATTTACAGTTGAAGTTTACATACACCTTAGCCAAATACATTTAAACTTAGTGTTATTCGGCTTGCACACAGTGCATTCGGAAAGTATTCAGACCCCTTCACTTTTTTTGTAACATTACAGCCTTATTCTAAAATTGATATATATTTTTTATCCTTATCAATCTGCACACAATACCCCATAATGACAAAGCAAAAACAGGTTAATAGAAATTTTTGCTAATTTATTAAGAATTAAAAACAGAATAATAAGTATTCAGACCCTTTACTCAGTACTTTTGAAGCACCTTTGGCAGCGATTACAGCCTTGACCCTTCTTGAATATGACGGTACAAACTTGCCACAACTGTAATTGGGAAGTTTCTCCCAATCCCAATTGAATTTACCACAGGTGGACTCCAATCAAGTTGTAGAAACATCTCAAGGATGATCAATGGAAACAGAATGCACCTGAGCTCAATTTCGAGTTTCAGACAAAGGGTCTGAATACTTATGTAAGGTATTTCTGTTTTTTTAACTATTTTCTGTTTAAACTATTTTCCCTCTGTCATTATGGGGGTATTGTGTGTAGATTGATGAGGATTCTTTTTTTAATCAATTTTAGAATAAGGCTGTAACGTAACAAAATGTGTAAAATGTCAAGAGGTCTGAATACTTTCCGAATGCACTGTATATACTGTACAGTATATATATTTTTAGGAACTCAGTAAGGGTCTCAACTTACTGTTGAGAGTTAGAATAATAGAATACCCAAGGTGCAATTTCAAAATGGGGTTGTGCATCAGCAGTCACTCAATTAGCCCATGTCAGCAATTATTTTTTTAGGCCAACTATCTAAACTTGTAGTAAGCATGGTCGAATTACCGACCAGGGTGGGGCCCATTGATCATCAGTTATCATATTAAAAATGATGAGCCACTCCGGCATCTCATAATGAGTTATGTTTGTTTGTGGCCCCCACCCCCATTAAAGTTGCCCATCCCTGACATAGAGCATAAAGAATAGATGGGGGGCTTTTCATAAAACATTTCGGAACATGTTGTCACGGCTTTGAAGAGAATCAAATCACTCGCTGGTAAGACCAAGGATATTACCCATTGGCTCAAAGATACAGCAGGCCGAAATCTACTGCACATGTTGCATGTTGTTTGTAGCAACAGTTGGGTGGGCGTATTTTTTATTATTATCTGCATGTACGCTCCACCTCCTGGAAGCATTGATTACCTAACGGTATAGAACGTTTACACAACATTACTGTAACGTTCCTTTAACAGCTGTTTGTTCCAGGGCCATTGCTTATTTCATAGTGCTTAAGTAAAAAGGATCATTGCCAATTAAATGCCCATTAATTGTGCAAGCATGGGATGCTGCCAGATGTTTACAAATAGCTGCTCTTATTTCTGTTCCCTAATAGCCAGTCACATGGTCTTTCCCTCCCCCAGACAGAAGACATACAGTAATTACAAATAAGCACATATATCCCAAGTAAATGGAAGAAAAGGGGGAATTCTGATGTTTCCTAGAGCAAAGGTATGAAGACACAGTCTAGCAAGAATTTACACTAATCAGACAGAAATTACTTGGCATAGGCCGGACGCTTAAGAGGACTTCCTTGTATTGATGATATTAGTTAGGACTTGGATCAATTGACTGACTCATTCACTATTATGATTACTGGTTCAGCACAGTATCACGATTATGATTTTAACAATACTTGTTACAGTAAGCTCAGTGAGTGAAAATCGTAACCTATGATCAATCTTGCAGAGTGAAATCTGCCAAGTTCAACAAGCAATTTACCCATTTCTATCTACACGAATATCCATTATTCCTGCAATTATGCTACCAGAACAAATACGCTTTAGAACCTTCCTGAAAATCCTTTAACCCAGATAAACGTCTTCACACGGCTTCTCTCTGTATGGACTCCTATAGAAGTGATGAATGGGTGTCAGCTGCTCTAACAATGTTGCCGGCTCTACTTTGACCCCACAACAATGGCAGGACCCTCGCACTGTGCAATGGACCAGAAGAAAGAGCTGAATTTAGTCTTTCTGTGGCCACCTGGCTGACCTGGGTACAGCCTTACCCTGGGCTTCCCGGACAGAGCATCCATTGCAGGTGTCATTAGCCAACCCCAGCGGCTCCCTTGCCACCCCTATTAGAGGAGGAGAGTCTGGACTCAACACCCATCACCTGGGTGACATCCAGAGAGTGGACTCCCAGCCAGCCAACCAGCCAACCAGCTAGCCAGCCAACCAGCAGGCCCGCCCGCCAGCCAGTTCACCAGCCAACCAACCAGCCAGCCAGCCAGCCAGCCAGCCAGTTCACCAGCCAACCAACTAGTCAACCAGCCAGCCAGCCAGCCAGCTAAGCAGCCATCCAGCCAACCAACCGGCCAACCAGCCAACCAACCAGTCAGCCAGCCAGCCAGCCAGCCAACCAGCCAGCCAGCTAAGCAGCCAACCAGCCAACCAACCAGTCCAGCCAAGCAACCAACCAGCCAGCTAGCCAGCCAGCCAGCCAGCCAGCCAGCCAGCCAGCATGCCGGCCAGCCAACCAGCCAGCCAGCCAGCCAGCCAGCCAGCCAGCCAGCCAGCCAGCCAGCCAGCCAGCCAGTTCACCAGCCAACCAACCAGTCAACCAGCCAGCCAACCAGCCAGCCAGCTAAGCAGCCAGCCAGCCAGCCAGCCAGCCAGCCAGCCAGCCAGCCAGCCAGCCAGCCGGCCAGCCAACCAGCCAACCAGCCGGCCAGCCAGCCAACCAGCTAACCAGCCAGCTAGTCAGCCAACCAGCCAGCCAGGATAATCAACAGAGCAGTGAGAGTGGGGGGTCACCTGACTCACATGACCTCTTTATGCTGCGGCTTGGCCAAGGGAGCCTTGGTTGTTTTAGCTAATGCAATTAACCGTGCACGGTTATGCCCCCCTCCTCCTCCACCTCCCTGGCTAGAAGGCAAAAGAGAGGGAGAGACGGAGAAAGAGGGCGGGTTGACATAGAAAGGGATTAGAGATTAAATGAAGGAGAGAAGTACTGCCAGAGACGGGATCGAAAGAGTGAGAGAGAATCAGTGGGATACGAATGAGAGAGAAAGAGCAAAAGAAAAGACAGAAGTGTAAAATCAATGAATATAGAGGAGGAGGCCAGCAGGAGCTTAACATTTAATGATGATAGGAGCTGGGGTGGGGGTGGAGCTGGAGCTGGGGCTGTAGCAGGACCTGGAGATGGAGCAGGAGCTGGAGCAGGGGCTGGGTATGGAGCAGGATAATGATCTGGAGCAGGAGCTGGAGAAGGAGCAGGAGATGGGAATGGCGCAGGATATGGAGAAGGAGCTGGGGTTGGAGAAGGAGAAGGAGATGGAGAAGGAGATGGAGCTAGAGTTGGCTGGCGGGATGTGTGCCCCCTCAGGGGAGCAGGGAGAGGTCACAGGAGAAGAAGCAAGGCAGGCCTTTGAGGGGATGGAAAGATGAAGTGGCAGTGTAAGGCTGCCCTTTAACGGTTTTAATGGTCAGGAATGTGGTTAGTTCCACTGACTCAGACCCGTGGCTCTGGGTCCACTCCACATAACTGGCCATAATTCACCTCATTTGGCTGTTTGGGGTCACTGAGGTCTGGGGTAAAAGTGTGGAGAGCCCTAATGGCAGGTGGAACAGAGGAGGGCACATCTTATGATATCTCGGCAGGAAAACATTTCTGGAGCAGAGAGAGGAGAGGAAAGGAGAGGAGAGGAGAGGAGAGGAGAGGAGAGGAGAGGAGAGGAGAGGAGAGGAGAGGAGAGGAGAGGAGAGGAGAGGAGAGGAGAGGAGAGGAAGTTTTGAGCTGTCTCAATAAGATACTATGCATGTGAAAGTGCACAGATCTGCAGGTCCTTTGCATGAATTAAAATTATGCATGAATACATGTATAACACTGTTTGTTGTTACACCACGTCGAACCGTGCTGGTTCACTGTCCTCCATCACCCCAGGACGTCCTCCATCACCCCAGGTAGTCCTCCATCACCCCAGGTAGTCCTCCATCACCCCAGGTAGTCCTCCATCACCCCAGGACGCCCTCCATCACCCCAGGACGCCCTCCATCACCCCAGGACGTCCTCCATCACCCCAGGACGTCCCTCAAAACCACAGGACAGGGTAAGACGATGAACGGCCAGGATCCCTCTAAGCAGCTACTGCCAAGCACACATGCAGAACCTCTATTCCTCTTTTTTAATTTAACTTTTATTTAACTAGGCAAGTCAGTTAAGAAAAAAATAGTATTTACAATGACGGCTGTCCCCGGCCAAACCTGGGCCAATTGTGCGCCGCCCTATGGGACTCCCAATCACGGCTGGATGTGATACAGCCTTATTCAACAGCACTGGTAGCCTTATCCAACAGTACTGGTAGCCTTATCCAACAGTACTGGTAGCCATATCAATGTCAGCATGAAACACTAAAGCCCAACAACAATAAACAGACTTCACACAATTCAAGGGCACGCTTTGCATTCAATATCTCTTTATCAAGACGAATGCAATTTCCATGCATAGCTGCATATTATTTACAAAGCTGATGCTATTCATACTGTGTGTGTGTGTGTGTGTGCGTGTGTGTGTGTATACATTCAGTAATATACAGGGAGCATGATGGACTCTATAAACAGGAATAAGTCCCAGCACGTCGTTATGAGATTAGTCCTGTATGCTGGTTATACGACATCCATATGATGAGAAGGTTCATCATAGACTGCACATCATAGATCACACAAAGCTCTCCCAAGGGTGGTGCGGTCTGCCCAACGCATTACTGGAGGCAAACTTCCCGTCATCCTGGACACCTACAGCACCCGTTGCCACAGGAAGGCCAAAAAGATAATCAAGGACATCAACCACAAGAGCCACTGCCTGTTCACCCCGTTATCATCCAGAAGGCGAGGTCAGTACAGGTGCATCAAAGCTGGGGCCGAGAGACTGAAAAACAGCTTCTTTCTCAAGGCCATCAGACTGCTAAACAGCCACCAACAACACACCAGAGGCGGCTGCCTATAGACACTGATTAGAAATCACAGGCCACTTTAAGGAATAGAACACTAGCCACTTTAACAATGTATCTGTATCTGCATCACTCATCTCTATGTATATACTGCACTCTACACTAATCTACGGTATCTTAGTCACTGTTTACATACTGCATAACCAATCTCTTATGTGTATACTGAATACTATAAAGCTTATTATGCCACTGTATCTTAGTCCAATGCATCCCTGACATTTATGTATATATTCTCAATCTTACTTAGATTTATGTGTATTTGGGTATATGTTGTGAAACTGTTAGCTATTACTTGTTAGATACTACTGCACTGTCGGAGCTAGAAGCACAAGCATTTGGCTACACCCACAATAACATCTGCTAACCACGTTTATGTGACCAATACATTTTATTGGATTTGATTAGATTTTGACACCCTATTCTGCTGTCAGTGATATTACATATTTTTTTTACAGAATATCAGAATTATCCACTTAAAGCTACAATGATGACTATCCTGCATCCAATAAGAATTGAGGGAAATAACAGAAAACTATTTTCCACCTCTTGCCGGTTGAGTGGGAGTGTATGTAAGCAACAAAGTAAGAGCTGCGAGGAGAATGACGATGCTCGGTACCATTTAACAGGAATGTGAAATCAATACACAGTCTAGAAAAACATCGTTGTAAACCAGTTATTGACGTATTAGAGTAATTTACACTTGCTGGTTCAAGACAGATCGTGGCAATATTTATTTAGGTAACAAGGGACTGGGGGAGGGCTGGTAGAGATACAATAGCAGAGTAGAAGGGGAACCATACACCAGCTGCTGCTTTCACCAGATGCAGATGTTCCTCTGAACGTCTATCATGCCTCCAGCCCCCAGAACACTTCCCTACGCACAGCAGCAACCTGATAGCCTTAAAACAACTGCGCAATTAGAGCTGCATCTGTCACACGCAGCCTCCCTCTTAATCAGAGTGACTTTGCAGCAGGCGAAACAACTAGTGGAGACTACACACAGCAAGCAAAACAGTGAGGAGAGAGTCTGTGGTCGAACTACGCTGTCTGTTCTGACTGTAGGTCCAGCCAAGAAATGGAGATGAACATTGATCTATGCCCCACAGACATATAGGCAAGGCACCATTTGTAAGGATATAATATAATAATACTCCAAAACTGCTGTTGCTTAATGGTTATGGTTACGTAGGACTGTACACAGGCAAACAGCACGGCTGATTCATGATTTTCATTATCCACGATAAATAATTTTCATGTCAATCACAACCATACCTGGTGTACAACATACATCCACCTACACTACATAACCAAAAGTATATGGCCACCTGCTCGTCGAATATCTCTATATCTGCTAATGGTAACCAAAAAGAAGCCAATTTATATTGGCATGCCCTGTTTAGTATTCATTCATTTAGAGCACAAAGGAAAAACCAAGAAAAGGGAACAATTGAATATACATGTGTGGGTTTGGACCACAAAAATACAACTGTCCCTGTCTTTCTCATCCGAATAATGTTGGTGAAGGATGTCCTTTAATTATCAACTCTGCACCATTTGGACAGGTATAATTGATAGATCTCCGCAGGACACAATAACTCGTTAGCAGATTTATTTCTGCTTTGAATTAAGTTAACATGAGCACATTTCTTCCATCCGTCATACCATTTGAAGAGCTGATGGAAAGCATGTCTGGGCATGCTCAGTGTGATTAGCTAGCATTATCACTGCTAAAGCTTCTGAATTAGCACCTCTTTTTTCTCTCTCTCTCACAAACACACATGAGCCTGCACACACACACCTTGTGGGATTACTGGACATTATCACCTCTCTCTCTCTCTCTCTCTCTCTCTCTCTCTCTCTCTCTCTCTCTCTCTCTCTCTCTGTAATGTAAAGCTAGCAAACATAACCCCCCATAATTTATTCTATAAATTGAAAGCAGAGACGAATCATTATGCATCGTCTATAAATGTTTACATAATAAAAAAATAGTTATACTACAGTTACACTTCTATTATGTGTGTAAAGATCTAAGAGTAAACACCCATTTGACGTGTTCTGCTAATAGAACAATATTACTGCATGTGTTTTATGTGGTCTTTTACTGTGGTTTATGACTGTATGTTTTGGAGGGAATGGTCCAGGTACAATCTCAATACAGTAAGGTAGTGTACTGTATATTAAAGGCACCCTCTAGTGGTGGGAGATCGTAAACGTATGCAAGCATGACTAAGTCGCTTTGGATAAAAGCGTCTGCTAAATGGCATATACTATTACACTGACTGAAAGGTCGGGAGGAATCAGAGGATAGAGACGTGAAGGCTTTTTCTCAATGAGGCACTGAATTCTTATTTACAGTGTTTAAACTGTGTTTTCTTTAGATGAAGAGGAGAGTCACCATGTCACTGGACACTAGATCTGACAACAAGCTGAAGGGGAGGGGCTGGGCTCTGCATTGTGGAGAACACAGACGATACACTGTAAGAATCAGCGCTACACAAGAGCTGGGCTAGTTTCAGACTAAGGTGTAAGGAAAATAACACTGACAGACACTGCAGTCTTCCAGGACCAGAGTTGACTCCCACTTGGACAGTATGACCTAATTCTTGTGAATGTACTTGTGATAACACTGTGAAAGAATACGACATAGACTGTTATGTAGTTAGAGGGATCACCAGCCTTGACGTTAATTGCTCTTAATTCTCTCCGGTTTGAGATCAATTCAGGCAGTGCCATTTTCTAATCTGAGCCCCCAAATCCACTCATATCTGACAGTTACTCTCCAACAGAACTATGGGTGTGCTGAATGGAATTTATGATGAACATGCTCCCCTTTAATCAGGTAAAAATAATAAAAGTTTACTGTGACGGGTATACCTGTACGGATTTTACAGATGCATTTGGCTCCACTTAACCATTTGAATTGTGTTGTATTTGAATGGTGTTAATGTTAATGTTATTTTTTAAAGATGGCGGCGACAGACATTCAAGTAGATTATATTTTTTAGATTATTACATTATATTTTCATTAGTAGTAGTGTTCATATTTTATCTGGTTAGTGTAGAAAGTTCGATATGAGCATGACAGTTTATTCTGACAGCTCTATAGAGTAAACTGTAGGAACGATTGGTCTGTTACAGACATCTCCTGTTCAGTTTAGCTTTATAAATCTATCTGGTATGGATAGCTTTTGTTCTAAGTGGTTTGGTAAGCTGCAGAGTCTGGTATGGATTGCTTGTAGCAGAGTGAAAAGAGAGTTCAGTGAGGAGGCGAAGTGGTGAGGTGTCTTCGGTGAGGCTGGGGTTAGGGTGCAGTGGGGGGGCTGTGGAGGGCCGTGTAGGGACGGAGATGGAGACAGTGAAGGTTCACACACAGTACCACATAACCCCCCTCCCCCCCAGCTGGGACTGCCACAGCGGGAGCAGCGGAGCTGCCCAGGGAGAGAGATGGAGGGCGGGATGGAGAGAGATAGAAGGAGGAAGAGAGAGAGAAAGAGAAAAAGTGAGTGGGCGAAGGGAAAAGGAAAAAAAACATCACGCATCAGCAGAAAGGGAAACCAGAGGAAAAAGAGCAGGAGGCACTCTTCAACTTTCCCTCTCGTTCCCAGCTGTGTTACAGGCAAGACACAGCCTTTACAGAGCTACTGGGAAAATATGTACACACACACTCCCTCCTGCAGAAAACTCGCCAACTGTTCGCTGTCTGACCTTCACTTTTGTGTTTTGTTTTGAATAAATAATACATGATACCCTCTCTTATCATGCCCGTCTCAATCGTATGAAACAAGGACAACACAATAACGACAGAGGATCCAGATGTGAGTCATTTGGTGTTTGCCTTCGCACAGCGTCTGCTTTGTAGCTCGGGTCAAAGAACATCAGCACAACGGGGCCCTCCTGCAAACACTAAAGCACAAACCTACACAGATACCCATGTTGTGATTCCACTAAAGATGCAGCAGCTCCAGGTTAAGAGGATACCTTTTTGCTGTTTTTTTTTCTTCACTGTTTTAGTCACAGCTGTTTCTTTCATTATTTATTTCTCCTGCAACCATTATCCCCTCAAGGTGTCCTCCGGGGGCTAGTGGATAAGCCATTTGAAATACACTTCCTCAAGACATATATTTTTTTAAAGTGCTGTTATACTCAAATTGGCCTCGAGAAAAGTGGAGAGTGGTAACAATGTTGAGAAAGTATCGGTTGTACTTTTGTACAGATTTGTAACTGGTATAAAGGAGAAGCTCGGGTATTTCCAGCAGGGTTACTAGTGATGCTGGGACTGTGATCTCTGATGTAGGGAACATGGTGTGGCAGCAACATGAGATACAGCGGCTGCCTGGACAGAACAGGGTGAAGGTGGCGGTGGAAGGAGTCTGAGCTATTGGTAATCAGTAAATATAAGTATGTTTATGGGCTATATACTGTACATATGTGTCACGTATACTCCCTCTTCGGCCTCTAGGTCATCAGGCTGCTGATTATCCCGCACACCTGTCACCATCGTCACGCGCACCAGCGCCTCATGACACTCACCTGGACTCCATCACCTCCTTGATTACCTTCCCTATTTCTGTCACTCCCCTTGGTTCTTTCCTCAGGTGTTGTTGACTCTGTTCCAGCTTCCTGTCTGTGCTTTCTTTCGCGTTTCTTGTTTTGTTCATGTTCGTTTATTTATTTATTAAATTATTCACTCCCTGAATTTGCTTCCCGTCTCCTCAGTGCAGACGTTACAATATCACATATATGCAAGCTGTTCTATCAAGTAATTATGTCAATTATAAACAGAATCCCCTGAGGTGTTTTCATTAGACGTTCGACAATTTCATCCAATGAGCCGATTGGCTCCAGTATTTGTTTACTGAGGGTGCCTGGGACTAGCCGGGAAAATCTCCCCATGCAATCAGAGCACTCTGAATTCATCACGGCTTATCTTAACCTGGCTTTCTCATTGTACTTTAATCTAGTCAGGCAACTTGGCATCCTGTAGCAAAGGGGATGAACTGAGAAGATGTGGGGGGGTGGGGGGGTAGAGGGTGAGAAAGAAAGAAAGAAAGAAAGAAAGAAAGAAAGAAAGAAAGAAAGAAAGAAAGAAAGAAAGAAAGAAAGAAAGAAAGAAAGATGGAGGGAGGGATAGGGACTGTGAAAGGGACAGAAGGATGTTCAGAGTGGGAGAGAGGGAGTGAGAGAGAGAGAGAGAGAGAGAGAGAGAGAGAGAGATGAGCTCTTCGACATCGTCCTCGTTCATGTCAAGAACCAGTCACGTGTGAAAACTTGCCTTAACTCCTCTGCTTCTGACGTGCGGCTGGGAGAATTTGACAGATCTGTGCACCACGGAGGCGTCTCCCCGCCATTTGGCATGCCATGCGCGTCTGGTGCGCTGGAGACTGCCTGTCAAACGCCTATGAGTCCATAAAGCAGCTAGAGACCCTACGGAGTGCCAGATGGGCCATTAAGGTAGTATTAATGTAGATGCCATCGCTTTACTCCTCTGACTGGGACATGCTCTTTCTAACTACGAGCAGCTGCTGCCATTTACTACGACAGCTTCCTGCTAACTTTGGCCGACTGGCATCGACAAGCTGACTTTCTATACACTACCTGGGACTTTCGTCTTTTCCCCCTCACTTAGAGAGGAGGGTTGATCTCCTTCAGTTTCCTCTTCTAGGGTGAAACCACACACAAATGTGTGCGAATCATTGTCAGTTATTGTCAGCAAAATAGTCTAATACTGTAAATACATCCATCCATACACCCACACTGAGGCTATTGTGTGGCAGTGTACGGTTATTCCAGTTTTCGCCTGAGTGTTAATATCATGCTTCAATTGAGAGGAAATTGGCTGCTGGCAAGAAAAATAAAGAAGGTTATGAAATAGAACAACCATGGATAAGTGTTGCAATCAGTAATATTCTATTTGGTTAAATAGACTCAAATGGGATGTTTTGAGATCATTATGCAAATCACATTGACAAAATCCTATTAGCATAATTAGGTTCCCACCAGGACATTAACAGAACTTTATGTTGTATATTGGAGGGGGGGGGGGGGGGGGGGGGGGGGGTTCCGTGTTCAACACATTTCTAGCTTCATGAAATGGATTTCCATGGTCGAGCAGCCGCACACAAGCCTAAGATCACCATGCTTCACCATCTGGCAGTCCGACGGACAAATCTGGGTTTGGCGGATGCCAGGAGAACGCTACCTGCCTCAATGCATAGTGTCAACTGTCACTAAAGCTCTTGTTGCTGAATGGAAGCAAGTACCCGCAGCAATGTTCCAACATCTAGTGGAAAGCCTTTCCAGAAGAGTGGAGGCTGTTATAGCACTAAAGGGGGGACCAATTCCATATTAATCACCCCGTTAGTCGCCCCGTTTGACATAGAGACTTTAAACTTTGTATGTAGGCATCTTTCCTCATGCTGAACAAATTTGCCTCAATGATGAGGTCCATCAGGATACATTTTCCTCCATCTTGGAAATTTGGCAAAACCTTTGGAAAACTTCCTCTCTTGAACCAGAAGTCCAAATAACACCAAATTTGGTATGTACATCTCTTAACTTAGTTTGATGACAGCTAAGGGATTTGTTAAGAGAGTTATCACTTTTTAAATACACTTCACACTAGCCTATAAACTATTAACAATCTACTTTTCTGACTATGTAATGCTAATACTTGAAATAATCATAAAAAATCTTATCATAGACTAAAAGTCATATTCACTCCAAATGTGATCCTTAGAGAGTAATAGTCCTTAGAGAGTTTGAGAACAATTAGATTGATGCATTCAAAGATGGCCACACTATACAGGAAAACTTAAATCTGTTTTACCTAATTTCTACCAGCATGTAGGAACACACAGAGGCACGTACAAAGCTGTCCCTCGCCCTCCATTTGGCAAATATGACCATTATTCTATCCTCCTGATTCCTGCTTACAAGCAAAAACTAAAGCAGGAAGTACCAGTGACTCGGTCAATCCGGAAGTGGTCAGATGACGCAGATGCTAAGCTACAGGACTGTTTTGCTAGCACAGACTGGAATATGTTCCGGGATTCATCCGATGGCATTGAGGAGTATACCACATCAGTCACCGATGCCTCGATGACGTCGTCCCCACGGTGACCGTACGTACATACCCCAACCAGAAACCATAGATTACAGGCAACATCCGAGTTAAAAGATAGAGCTGCAGCTTTCAAGGAGCGAGACTCTAACCCGGATGCTTATAAGAAATCCCGCTATGCCCTCCGACGAACCAAACAGGCAAAGCGTCAATACAGGACTAAGATTGAATCGTACTACACCGGCTCTGACGCTAATCGGATGTGGCAGGGCTTGCAGACTATTTCGGACTACAAAGGGAAGCCCAGCCGCGAGCTGCCCAGTGACACGAGCCTACCAGACGACCTAAATTACTTCTATGCACACTTCGAGGCAAGCAACACTGAAGAATGCATGAGAGCACCAGCTGTTCCAGAGGACTGTGTGATCGGCTCTCCGTAGCCGATGTGAGTAAGACCAATAAACAGGTCAACATTGACAAGGCCAGACAGATTACCAGGACGTGTACTCAGAGCATGCGCTGACCAACTGGCAAGTATCTTCACTGACATTTTTAACCTCTCCCTGACCGAGTCTGTAATACCTACATGTTTCAAGCAAACCACCATAGTCCCTGTGCCCAAGAACGCCAAGGTAACCTGCCTAAATGACTACCGACCCATAGCACTCACGTCTGTAGCCATGAAGTGCAATGAACGGCTGGTCATGGCTCACATCAAAACCAGAAATCCTAGACCCACTCCAATTCGCATACCGCCCCAAAAGATCCACAGATGACGCAATCTCTATAGCACTCCGCACTTCCCTTTCCCACCTGGACAAAAGGAACAAAAGGAATTTGGAATGTAGGCCCATGGTACGTCTTAGTTTGAGGTATTTGTCAAAAGATGATAAATCAATAATTAATTTCAACCACTGTAAATCCACTCCACAGTGGCCTATCAACTTGAAACTTGTCATTGATATCATGAACCACATGGAATTTGTTATTGATATTAAAAAAATCAAGAAGACCATTAACAACAAATTTTTCACATATGTAATGCTAATGCTCATAATCATCTGCAATCATCTTCTCCTCATGAACCATACTGTACGTCACATTAAGTCCAAATTTGGTATATAGAGTCTATGAATTTGCCTCTAATGAATTTGAGAAAGATTAGTTGTTGCATTCAATGTTGGCCACGCTACACCACTAGATAGCTCCATATCACACAAGGGCTATAAGAACTGAACCAATGGACATAGGACCATGTCATTTGGTATGTAACATTTTTGTATATGTCTGTAGAAGCTGTGTATAAAGTAATTGCAAACTTAGATGGCTGCACCAGACCAGTTGGTGCCACTATAGATATCATTGGCAGCAGTGGCACCATAGGATACTATAACTATTAATCAAGTGGACTTTGTCTCATGCAAATTAATTGTTAGATTAAAATCATGCAAATGAAAAATTTGAAATATCATGATTAGCATATCTGTATAATGACATATTGTTGCCCTATTATGTGGTCTGAACGAAGTGAACATTTGATATTTTATTCAGGGAAATTGACAAAATAAAGTCACACAATTTCACAAATCTTAACATAAACCATAAGTCAAATTTACCCCAGAATTGGTATATAAACTAAAAAAATTAAGTCAGCGTTTCCTGGGGACCCAAAGGGTGCACAATTAGCTTTTTGTCCTAGCAGTACACAGCCTATTCAAATAATCAATTCATCATCAAGCTGTGATTATTGTAATCAGCTGTATAGCAAGACTGAGTTTGTGAAACACTGCATTAAGTAATGACTTTAAAAATGATTACCTGCTGCATTCCAATCTACAGCACTAAACTAAACTTCACTTGCGTCAAACTTATGTTATTGAGAGATACATATGGTAATGCTTTCACTGATTGCACATCAAGGAAGATAGTTCCTACATGATAGTGTATGCTTTGTTATCCAACTGATCTTGTGTCCTTTCTGTCATCCTGGGAACCCCGTTCATTGCTGCTAGCAGCTATATTTTAAGATGTATAATACTACCAAAGAGACCAATATAATCATATATAAGATGTGCATTTCATCACATCGAAGAAAAATAATATATCAATTTGAAAAAACATAATTTCTATATGATGCTTATGAATTTACCAAGTTCAATTTGACTGTACTTTTTTATTTGTTCCAAGTTAAGAAGAGAGAGGAGAGGGAAAGAGGAGATATTGGCGTCTCCGTTCTCCTTACAAGCCTTGCTCAACTTTTTTTTTTCCTCCGCAAACTATGCAGGACCGGGCCGAACCAAAAGCATAATTAGTGGCGGGGGGGTCCAATCGAGTAGCACTGTGTGGTGTAAAGACACAGAAAGACAGTAGCTGCCTGGCGCTTTACGATGGGAAAATAATTTCCTATCAATCATATATTTATCATGGGGAGAGAGCTAGTTTTGGTCCCACTTCCCCACTATACTGCCTTTCTGTTCAGTGACAGTGAAATAAGTATACTGTATATGGCTGATAACCTCTCCTGTCCCTCCCACCCCAGCGGGAGGCTCCAGAACTAGGCTTGTGTTCAGACCACATGTCACAGGCTGTATAATAAGGCTGCAGTGTCAGTCTGAGTGAGGCAGCTCCACCTCCACCGGCAGGTCTCGTGAGGGAACTCAAATGAGGACTACAGTACTGGCACACCGGTGGTCAGTGTTCTAATCAAACGCACCGCTACCGAAGCACGCTGAACGCTTCTGCTACCCACACCCGTTAGTGTACGTCTGAAATCAAACCAACTTATTTTCCCATGGCTGCTCTTGAATTTCCTCCTTCAAGAATTACCTATCCCCTCCCACAAAAGCATGTGAAACACAATTAATTTTTTTTAGATAATTTATGTTCATGCCAAAAGTGAGGATGAAATACAACTGAAATACCAAATCAAATTTAAATATTTAGTCTTTATTAATATACTCTATCTGACATCTGGGTGTACAAATTGTGAAGCCAGCTGTCAATCTACTCCCATACCCCCCATCCGAGTCAATCTAATTTAAAACCCACTTCAACAAGTCACAAAACAACCTCAACCGACAATGCAAACCAATTTCATTATAATTGATTGAGAGGAACAAATGCTATTTTGGCAGTAACATGCATTGAACGGGCCAGCTTTCAATAAAGGATATCTGCATATTCAAAAAGAGGGGACTGGCACCAATCAGGGCTTCTGTCAAGCACCACTGGGACAGATACCTCCACAAAAATGTGTGTGCTTTGGAGAGAGAGTGTGCGAGAGAGAAAACAAGGGAGAGGGAGAGAGAGGGAGATGGGTAAAGAGAGAGAGCTACTGTAGGAGGAGATAAATAAAACCTGGGAGAGAGAGAGAGCTACTGTAAGAGGAGAGAGAGAGAGCCAGGGAAAGAGAGAGAGAGAGCCAGGGAAAGAGAGAGAGAGAGAGAGAGAGAGAGAGGGAGATGGGGAGAGAGAGCTACTGAAGGAGAAGAGAGAGAAAACCTGGGAAAGGGAGATGGAGGTGGGGAGAGAGAAAGAGAAAACCTGGGAGAGGGAGATGGAGGTGGGGAGAGAGAAAGAGAAAACCTGGGAGAGGGAGATGGAGGTGGGGAGAGAGAAAGAGAAAACCTGGGAGAGGGAGATGGAGAGAGAGAGAAAGCTACTGTAAGAGGAGAGAGACTAAAGGTAAGGTGGGGTAGTACAGTACTGTAGTTTTCACCAGGAAAACCAACCTGCAATAAATGAGATCACCTTCTTTATTTACAAGGTGCGTGTTATTGCTTCGCCATGCAAATTCATTCAAAGTGGCACTAATGCCATCCGGCTATTGTGGAGGAATGATTGCTGTGGTAGGACAAGCAAATCATGCTTAGCAAAATAGCAGTGCTTACAGAAACGCTAAGCAACGTGTGTGTGTGGGTGTATTTGGATGGGTTCTTTAGAAGAATGGAGGCATTAAAGGGGCATGTAGAGAACCAAGGTACTTCCCTGCTACCGGGAGATTAGCATTAAAATAACATATCTAATGGTATTTACCAGCATGCTGAGAGACACTAATCAGATTATTATTGGTGTTGAAAATCAAGATCAATCAGAGTTACAGCATGTCGTATATTTGTAAAATGACAATGTCTGTTTGCCAGAGCAGGAGAAATGTACTACTATTGTAGGCTAAGGAGCTTCAGGAGCTCTTTCACTATCACACACACACACACACACACACACACACACACACACACACACACACACACACACACACACACACACACACACACACACACACACACACACACACACACACACACACACACAGACTAGTACACACACACACACACAGACTAGTACACACACACAGACTAGTACACACACACACACAGACTAGTACACACACACACAGACTAGTACACACACACACAGACTAGTACTCACACACACACACACACACACAGACTAGTACACACACACACAGACTAGTACACACACACACAGACTAGTACACACACACACAGACTAGTACACACACACACACACAGACTAGTACACACACACAGACTAGTACACACACACACACAGACTAGTACACACACACACACACACACACAGACTAGTACACACACACACAGACTAGTACACACACACACAGACTAGTACTCACACACACACACACACACACACAGACTAGTACACACACACACAGACTAGTACACACACACACAGACTAGTACACACACACACACACAGACTAGTACACACACACACACAGACTAGTACACACACACACAGACTAGTACACATACACACACACAGACTAGTACACACACACACACAGACTAGTACATACACAAACTAGTACACACACACACACACAGACTAGTACACACACACACACAGACAAGTACACACACACACACACAGACTAGTACACACAAACACAGACTAGTACACACAAACACACAGACTAGTACACACACACACACACACACAGACTAGTACACACACACACACACACACACAGGCTAGTACACACACACACACACACAGACTAGTACACACACACACACACACACAGACTAGTACACACACACACAGACTACTACACACACACACAGACTAGTACACACACACACAGACTAGTACACACACACACACAGACTAGTACACACACACACAGACTAGTACACATACACACACACAGACTAGTACACACACACACACACACAGACTAGTACACACACACACACAAACTAGTACACACACACACACACAGACTAGTACACACACACACAGACAAGTACACACACACACACACACACACACACACACAGACTAGTACACACAAACACAGACTAGTACACACAAACACACAGACTAGTACACACACACACACACAGACTAGTACACACACACACACACACAGGCTAGTACACACACACACAGACTAGTACACACACACACACACAGACTAGTACACACACACACAGACTACTACACACACACACAGACTAGTACACACACACACAGACTACTACACACACACACAGACTAGTACACACACACACAGACTAGTACACACACACACAGACTAGTACACACACACACAGACTAGTACACACACAGTGTGAGTAGCACACACACACACACAAACACACAAGTAGCACATTCACCGAGTAGCATACACACACAGCAAGTAGCACAGACACACACACACACACACAAACGCACAAGTAGCACACACACACCAAGTAGCACACACACGAGTAGCACACACGCACACAAGAGCAAACAGAGTCAGTAGCAAACACAACACCCAACAACATAATGCACTCAACACTGCTGGAACAAAGGCAGAGGGGGGCAAAGAAAGCCAACACACATATACCCATTTTCCTCTTGCCACGTTTCTCTGGTAAACATAAGCAACAACAAAGCCCTCCGCTCAGGCAGAAAAGGTGGCGAGGTGCTGTCATGCGAGCAGAGCGAGTGGCAAGTGGGAGGTTCAAACTTAATGAGTGCTTTGGCAGCTTGTTTGGAAGGAAGGCAGTGATTAGCAGAACACTTCAGCCTACAAGGCACAGCGGTGCTCAAAGAAAACAGTGATGATCTCCACTTAATCGCAGAGAAGCCCAGAGCATCTGCCGCCAGAGCAGGGCAGTGGCATCGGCGAGCTCCCGCTCCGATAGGCTGTCATCTCCAGAGAATGCCGGCCATATGCTCGGCTCCGCTGCAAACTCTGAGGAAGTAAATATTCTGACAAAACACAAAACATAGGGATAAATATGACATTCAAACAAGTTGTGCTCAGCCAGGCGCCAAGCTCAAGCTGCACACGTGTCACATTTAGGAACAGATCTGATTTGTTAGTTTTTTTGCTATGTGGAAATGGAGACAATGGGTGGTCGAATACAGTACACAATGTGCTGGCCTACATACACTGAAACACACAGACACACACACACTGAAACACACACACACACACACACACTGAAACACACACACACACACACACACACACACACACTGAAACACACAAAACCTCACTCACGGCTAACAGGACTGATGAGATTCTAGATAAACATTAGGGCCGTGACGATATCAGTATCGAGATACTCGTTAGTATCGTGGCATGGAAACAAAACACGTAGCAGATGTAACTTCATTAGGAAAACAGCCCTAACAGTGAAAACAAACATTGTTATGTTCCAAGCTATAGCACAAAACATTTTACATATGACAGGTTTTTAAAAGACCAAAGAGCTTAGTCAACTTTGTTTTTTTATTTATTCCATGGAAACAATGGTATCGTCACAGCCCTAATAACAATACTGTATAAACACAGTGTAGGGGATCACATTTGATATGACAGACATATAAGTCCCTGTGGTATGTTATTAAAGTAATGTTGATCCAAACATTTAATAGGGGCCCGTCAGAATGGCCCTCTGTTGCAGCTGAAATGCCATAGCCGGACAGAACAAAGGAATGGCAGGTGTGAGCGGAATCACAACACCTTATCAGCTACCCGATAAAGAATCTAGTGTTTCTGAGGTCTCACTGGCCAGCTCCCCTCACATGCCAAGCTGTAAGGAGAAACAAGTCTTAAGTGCAAGACAGTTCTATATACAGCTTCCTCCAACAATACCCAGTGTCATATACTGAGCCTGGGACCTCACTAAGGGGAACCTTGGCTGGACCCACTGAACAAAGACACAGCGGGAGAGGGCTCAGTTGTGGCTTTGCCTGGGGCCAGAGGAGGGCCGTGGTAAAGCTAGACTTGGTGGAAAGTGGAACCCAGGTACACCCGCCCAACCCTCCCCCCCCATACCCTCCCTCATCGTCCTTCTCCTGTATGGCTGGGTGCAGCCATCCACAGCCAAGTGACCTTTCTCAGTGAGTGGGGAACTGAATCTCTCTGGTATGGCAGTGTTCTGCCAGGTGGCTGGCTGGGTTATATCCCAATGTCAGGCCAGTCCCATGACCTCCCACGGTCTTATTGGACCCTGCCTTACATAAATGCTGGAGGGGGGGAGAGGGAGAGAGAGAGAGAGGGAGAGAGAGAGAGAGGGAGAAAGAGAGAGAGGGCTAGGAGAGAGAGAGAGAGCTAGGGATAGAAAGAGAGAGAGAGAGAGAGAGAGAGAGAGAGAGAGAGAGAGAGAGAGAGTGAGAGAGAGAGAGAGAGAGAGAGAGAGAACTAGGGAGAGAGAAGGAGAACTAGGGAGAGAGAGCTAGGGAGATAGATAGAGAGAGAGAGAGAGAGAGAGAGAGAGAGAGAGAGGAGAGAGAGAGAGAGAGAGAGAGAGAGAGAGAGGAGGAGAGAGAGAGAGAGAGAGAGAGAGAGAGAGAGAGAGAGAGAGATATCTAGGGAGAGAGAGATATCTAGGGAGATAGATAGAGAGAGAGAGAGAGTGAGAGAGAGAGAGAGAGAGAGAGAGAGAGAGAGAGAGAGAGAGAGAGAGAGAGAGTGAGTGAGAGAGGAGAGAGGAGATCTAGAGAGATCTAGAGAGAGAGCTATGGAGAGAGAGAGAGAGAGAGAGAGAGAGAGAGAGAGAGAGAGAGAGAGAGAGAGAGAGAGAGAGAGAGAGAGAGGGAGAGAGAGAGAGAACTAGGGGAGAGAGAGAGAGAACTAGGGAGAGGGAGAGAACTAGGGAGATAGAGAGAGAGAGAGGAGAGAGAGAGAGAGAGAGATATAGGGAGGGGAGGAGAGAGAGCTATGGAGGAGAGAGAGAGAGAGAGAGAGAGAGAGAGAGAGAGAGAGAGAGAGAGAGAGAGAGAGAATTAACACTGGGTCACCTTCTCTCTCTCTCCCTCCGTCACTCCGTCCCTCCGTCCCTCTGTCCGTCCCTCCCTATCTCCCTCAGCTATGCTGAGAGGGGGAACCACTGAGGTACAATAAGAACTGGCGACTGCGGTCCAAGCATGTCCATTACCACGTTTGTTTTTACTCCGATTCATGGACCATCTATATCCGGGTTTCATGCGGTTTATACGGACCAACTTCACATGCGCCCAACACGACTTCATCACGTCATTCAAAAACATGGCAGACATTGGATGAATATACAATGTTAACATCTTCGGCTGTGAGTGATGGACATTTTTTTTTTGTCTCAGCAACAATTATTTGAATCATTCAATGGATGTTTTGTGCACAAAGGTGATGACGAAAATATCTTATTAGGAATTTTCAAATCTGACTTCTCTATGTGGACGTCTATGGAAATTGTCTTTCTGGGCCGGGCATCAGTTAAACTGCAGCATCGGAACAAGACTGTAGGAGCAGTCGAAACCATACTTCTTGACCGGAAATCTGGCCCCTTGGGGGGGGAACGCCCAGAGCAGAAGGTGTGTGTAAGATGGTTGCTTACGTAGTAGGCTGAGATGATGGGTCACAGAGCGGGCATACACCTACCTAATATTAAGTTGCACCTCCGCTCTGCTTTTGCCCTCAGAGCAGCCTCAATTTGTGAGGGCATGGACTCTACGTGGTGTTGTAATCGTTACACAGGGATGCTGGCCCATGTTGACTCCAATTCCCCCTCTGTTGACTCCAATTCCCCCTCTAAGAAATTTCCCCCTCGGGGATCAATAAAGTATCTATCTATCTATCTATCTATCTATCTATCTATCTATCTATCTATATATTCTTCCCAGAGTTGTGTCTAGTTGGCTGGATGTCCTTTGGATGGTGGAACATTCTTGATACACACAGGGAAATGTTGAGTGGGAAAAAAACAGCAATGGAAGGAAGACAAAGCAATTGGTCTCTATTGGACATGGGAAGCTACGCTCACATAAATACAAATACATGTGCCACTAACACTCACTCATTTGAAAAAGTAATGCATTGTATTTACACGAAGCTGGCTTCGATAGATGGATCGATGACGTAAGACTCTGGTTTGCCCAGTTGAGATCGCCATTGTCCTTTGTAGGGTCTTCCGGGTCGTCGTGGTGTGAGAGGTTCTCACTTTGTAGATGCTTCCGCGTCGGTCAGTGTTCTCGTACTAGGCTTGCGCACGTTTCTAGCTGCAGACTGGTAACGTGACGTCTAGGATGTATCACTTCTTCTTTAGTCATCAATAGTTCAAAGTTCATACCATTTCAAACGTGTGGAGCAAGCTTTCACATTTTCTGGACTGTAGAGTTGTAGTTGAAATTCGCCCTTTAAAACTAAAGTACTCACATTCTTAGAAACTGAAGTGACTTTCATCACGGGGGCTTTTATACAAATGTAGACAAGGGGTTGGTTCATCATTTCCAACCAATGTCTGTTCATTTAGGCGTGGCCACTGGCTGGGCCCAAGTTACCATAAAACTAACAATTTTCATTTTAGAAGATTAAATCACATTGTTAACTTTTCAAAAGTATTGTTATACTTAGTTAAACATTTTATACAACCTTTCAGATGCAAGCCTCATACTGAGGAACCTGTATAAACAGAGTTAGGGTAATGTGGCTGCACTGTCTTTCATGATGTCACAGCAATGAAACAAAGTGGACAGGGTCGTAGCTGGCTTCCCCACCGACCGTTTCCACATTCTCTTAATTAAAAGCCAAGTGTGAGTTCACTTGGGGGTGTGGTTTGATGTGGGTGTTTCTTGGGTGTGTCCTTTCCACCACCAAGACACACCCATCTGTTAGAACCTTGCCCGCAGCTGTTTCCCCTCCCCCACTCAATCACAATAAACAAACCTCCTGCAGGTTGGGTTCAATAACTACAGGCAGATGAATGGTGAGATGCCTGAGGAAGATTTGAATAGGTCAATGCCCTACAGAGTAATATGAGAAGAATGCAGTTGCTGAATTTATGTAGATATTCTAAACTAAGTGTTTTAATTATTTTCAAATGTAGTAACAGGTCCATGTAGAATAAACAACCCTTTACATAATACCCTAAAAACAGTGTTCTGCTAATAACCCTAAAAGCAGTGCACCTTTCACCTTTCATTGTAATTCCCAGCCGATACAGATACTGTGCCTATCAGCATTTTGTCTGATGTTAATGGGGCTACATTGGCAAACATGTCAGAGTGGTCATACCTTCCTGTGTGGTGTCCCATACACAACAGGAGTTCCCTGATCCTGGTGTAGAATACACAGGGTTTCTCCCTCCCTATATTGACTGACACCATTCAATTCAATTATACAAAAAGACAATACAAGCAAAAGTTGTGTCTAGTAAAATATAAATGCAGTGCCAGGTCTCTTTCCATTTAGAGAGACCTGGCATTAAGCCCGTCTGTCAATCTGGACTTCATCACAGCATCTTGCAAGTTTCCATGTGCTGGCTCCATACATGTTTCTGTGAACACATACACATATAGTCACTGTTCTCCCCTATCCAGAGAGAGCAAGGGTCTCCGCATCCCCTTTAAAATTGTCTGGTCAACCACACCACCACCACCCCTGTGACCTGTGCGATAGCACTGTGGCTTCAATCAGAGGGTTTGTGTTTGCTTATTGATATACCTTCTCCGGGGGAGGGACGGAGGGAGGGAGGGGGTGTAATTTTGTGTTGTTGTTTTTTTCCCCACCAGCGCCATAGCCTGCAATATTAGAGCCCTATCTGCTTGTTTCCAGCGCATCTAGGAAAAATAACAAACCATCTTTTCCATTATTTCCACAAACAAGGAGCAAAAGGTCCTTGGCTGGGCTCCCCTGAGAGCCCATATTGATTACAATGAAGCTTCGACTCAGACAAAACCACGCAAGGGTCACTGCTATTTCCATTAGAAAGTTTTCCCGTTATAAATTTAAACACTTCTCGCCCCCAGTGAGACAAACAACAGTTAGTTTTCACAAATCAGAGGCTGGGTTGCGTAACGGAAACCCTCACCCTTTGCTCTCCAAGTGGGTGTTGTGGAACTTGCAGAGCTCAGACTGTAGGAGCCTCGCTCTCCCTCTCGAGTGCGTTAACCCACTTAGAGGGGTCAAAGAAGCACGGTGGAAAAAGCGAGACACTTGTGCTGAACACGGTTTTCCTGAGCTGCTCTGGAGTACCAGAGGGTCTGTGAATCACGGCTCGCAGGCCCCTGGATGTCAATACAGCCAGCCCAGCGCTGAAAAGTATTTTACACAAGAGCCAATCAGGGGAGAACACTGCTACTCCATCCACAGCCGTATTCTCAGAGGGCTACATAACCTCGGCAGGAATATAACACGGCTATATGAGTCCAAATCAAACACCAAGCGTCAACACAGTGTGAATCACAGCGGCTGGCGGCCGCAAAACCTCCTCTGTTGCTTTTACTGTCTTAGAAACACCAGCACTTCTGCAATGGCAGAGGAGAGAAAACCAACAGTTGCATGAGAGAGGTGTGGATTCTTCCTGAAAAATTGGTAGCCTATTGACAGAATATAAGTTATGTTTGGTTCCTAACAGGGTTTCTTTCGGCTCTTTCATCAAAATTGGAAGTTTCTTATTTTTTCTGTAGAAATAGAGAAGAATAGACAATCAGAACAATGTATTTCAACTGCTTCCACACTTCCGCAAAAATATAAACGTGAACACACTGAGGCAATACATGTGACACAACAAAATATACTACGCCACGAAAAAAAAGTTGCAACCATCTTGTATGTCTCAAAGAGAGAAATGTGTCATACTTGTATATACAGTAGAGTTATAGAAATAGATAACTGGCATTAAGATCAACGTGTCTTAACTGCATCCTCACATGTTGGATAGTAGAGCAATACAACAAATATCCTTTATTTTTATTTTTATGAAATAGCAGCTGCTACTCGCTGTTTATTATCTATGAATAGTCACTTTAACTCTACCTACATGTACAAATTACCTCGACTAACCGGTACCCCCTGTATATAGCCTAGTTATTGTTATTTTTCTTTTCTTTTTTTTTTGTAGTAAATATTTTCTTAACTCTATTTCTTGAACTGCATTATTGGTTAACAGCTCGTAAGTAAGCATTTCACGGTAAGGTCTACACCTGTTTTATTCGGCGCATGTGACAAATACAATTTTATTTTATTAGCATTCACTGAGAAATAAAATAACCCCTCATATGCCCTGATTGACCCAGTCCACCCTCTCTGCTGATATCAAAATAAAAGTGCAACCAGTCAGTGTCATTAGCCCTGGTTGGTATATCAAAATAAAAGTGCAACCAGTCAGTGTCATTACCTCTGGTTGGTATATCAAGATAAAAGCCCTTGTGTTCTTAACCTAGACTAGGGGAACAACTTTACCTTGCTACTAGAGTCTGACCGATATAGGTATTTTGGGTGCAATATGCTGTTTTACAGCGGGGAAATAAAAACGTTTAAATGTTCTACACTGAGTTCTCATAAAATCTATCCCAAAGAGCAATTGTCCAAGAAATATGCTTCAAATGTTGATTCCTTACATTGTGAAAATAATGAAACATCATGTTCAGATAAGCATTAGATTCCCTTTTTCATCCTATTTATTCAATATCGGTAAACAGTGGAATTAATCAGAGGACAAGGAAAATGCATTTCATAATGCACTGTTATATGGTGTGAATGAAATGCTTCGGAAGCTAAATTAGCCTTCAAAAAGTCTTACACTCACAACTAAGAGTGTGAGTTTTTTTTATCCTTTGTTCATCCTTTGTTCTCCTAGTAGAGTGAATGGTTTGATGTCCGTGGGAGGTGGAGGAAGAGGATGAGGAAGAGGAGGAGGAGGATGAAGGGGATGAGGAAGAGGTGGTGGAGGAGGAGGCGGAGGAAGACCCCTCCCAGCTGTGTAGGTTTTGATGAATCCAGCTCAGGGAGAGAGTCCAGACACCAGATCCACTCCAGCTTCCAAACATACAGTCAGTGTAAGATAATGAGCCTTCAGGAATAAAGAATATGCAGGGAAGGGAGACACTACCATACTCCCAACCCAAAGATGAATATATTCAAATGAAATGAGGAGAGGAGGACCTCTTAACTAGATGTGCCTGAGAGAGAGAGCTTTCTCCCAATCTTCCTCTCTCTGCATCTACCTGTCATCCCCCTCCTCTAACAATCCAACATACCACCAGTCTTCTTTGCATATGCTTTCTATAAATACCTGTACCAGCAGTGATTTCAGTCACGGTGCGTGGGACGCAGACGAGAACCGCGGTCTTATGGGAACCCAACACTGGGGCTGTAGCCAATAGCGTTGGACTTTACTCAACAAGCCAGCCGGCCCTCATACATTATAGAGTAGCCTACATGATTTACCTAAGGTTGTCAGAAGAGAAACATTTCATGCAAATTAAGAGTAATAAATTGTAATTCACACTGCATATGTTTGACTCGTGACCCTTGACATTTGGTAAGGTAGGATTCTGTTCAGGAATGTTTGGTGGTAAAGGGGGAGAATACTAGGGGAGAGTGGGATAAGTTAAGCCAAAGAGGTAAGTTGAGTCATCCTTGTTTCTAGGAAACCATACACAAAATGAATCATTTGACCAAATATTTAGGAAGAGTTCACCATTTCATGTAGTATGTGAAGGAATAAACCACATGGACAAAAGTGGTGAGCAAGTTAGGTCCAAAAAATGTATGTATTGTGTTAGAGGTTTTATCATGCTTGTATCTAAACCAAAGTAGACGATTGGTTGGGGTCTCTATAAGCTTCCATATGAGGTCCTAAACCTAGCATGAAAGTGCATCCTTGTAGCAATGTGGGCTAATATAGTCAAAATATAGTTACCTCACTTCTACCAACACATCTCCTGTGCCACTAGGGGAACTAAAACTCAAGACCAATTTTATTCTACCCACAGAAACGCCCTCCCTTGCGCAAATCAGACCATGACTATATTCCTGTTTCCTGTTTAAAAAACAAAAGTTCAGCAGATGCGAGGCTACAAAACTGTTTTGATAGTACAGACTGTGACATATTCTGGGATTCATCAGGCACGGGCTTCATTAATAAGTCATCCACACAGTGACTATACGAATGTATCCAAATCAAAAACCTAGAGGCTAGAGCTACCGCTTACAGAGAACAGGATACGGTCATGGATGCTTTCAAGAAAACCTGCTAAGACCTCCGACGAGACATCAAACATGCAAAAGGACAATATAGGAGGAAGGTGGAATACACCGGCTCTGACGCTTGTCAGATGTGGCAGGGCTTGCAGACGATAACAGATTACAAAGGGAAATGCCCAGTGACACAGAACTCCCAAATGAGCTAAATGCCTAATATGATCGCTTTGAGGAAAACAACACTGAATCCTGCATGAAAACCCCTGTTGTTTCAGATGACTGTGTGATTTCGCTCTCTGTGGCCGATGTGAGTAAAACTTTTAAACAGGTTAACACTTGCAAGGCCGCCGGGCCAGAAGGAATACCGGGGGGCATTCTCAGAACATACGCAGACCTCTATATCAAGCAGTGTCAGAGGAAGGCTAAAGACCTGAGCCACCCAAACCATAGACTGTTCACTGTTCACTCTCACACACACACACAAATATCTTTTCTAGAAATAATACTATATTTCCATAGATGGAGTGATGCTGAATGTAAAGAAATTGCTCAACCCCACTCTCGAGGAAATGCATGAATGAAAACACAGTTTTTTAAATGCATGCGATGATAATTAACAGTGGCTAAATAAGAATTCAGCCTTTTGAGAGATAAATGCACAACATAATAGGTTGACCTCTGTTAATTACTCTCACAGGTTGTTTTATAGTACAAACCTGCTTGATATGACATTGACAAATAGGCACCTCATTCCAGACAGTGCCAGTTCACTGTCAAAGTCAAACATCTGCAAATGTTTTACTGAATGAATACTTATATTGAGCTAGTTTCCATGAATACAGTGAAACTGGATATTACAAAAGAAGTTAATGTAGTTACGAAAGTTCAATCAATAAGAATGGTCTGAATCGACTGTCACCTTTCATTAATCTAGTAGGCCCATAATTCACATCGCTTCCTATCTCAGTCATAAGCAGGTATCTATAGTGTAGTGTCATAATGTTACCTCATCAACATAGCAGGTATCTATAGTGTAGTGTCATAATGTTACCTCATCAACATAGCAGGTATCTATAGTGTAGTGTCATATTGTTACCTCATCAACATAGCAGGTATCTATAGTGTAGTGTCATAATGTTACCTCATCAGCATAGCAGGTATCTATAGGGTAATGTCATAATGTTACCTCATCAGCATAGCAGGTATCTATAGTGTAGTGTCATAATGTTACCTCATCAACATAGCAGGTATCTATAGTGTAGTGTCATAATGTTACCTCATCAGCATAGCAGGTATCTATAGTGTAGTGTCATAATGTTACCTCATCAGCATAGCAGGTGTCTATAGGGTAATGTCATAATGTTACCTCATCAGCATAGCAGGTGTCTATAGTGTAGTGTCATAATGTTACCTCATCAACATAGCAGGTATCTATAGTGTAGTGTCATAATGTTACCTCATCAGCATAGCAGGTATCTATAGTGTAGTGTCATAATGTTACCTCATCAGCATAGCAGGTGTCTATAGGGTAATGTCATAATGTTACCTCATCAGCATAGCAGGTGTCTATAGTGTAGTGTCTATAATGTTACCTCATCAGCATAGCAGGTGTCTATAGTGTAGTGTCTATAATGTTACCTCATCAGCATAGCAGGTGTCTATAGTGTAGTGTCTATAATGTTACCTCATCAGCATAGCAGGTGTCTATAGTGTAGTGTCTATAATGTTACCTCATCAGCATAGCAGGTGTCTATAGTGTAGTGTCTATAATGTTACCTCATCAGCATAGCATCACATCTCTCTTCCTCCTTTCCTATTAGCAAGCATGCAGAATGTCATTCACCTGTTAACTTCAGCCCATGAGCACGGCACACTAAGGCAATTCCACCACGGTTGCTGATAGACCTATTGGCTCAATAATCCCTATCCTTTCTTTCAACCAATGGGCATGACTCTAGGGGAGTATTTATATATGTAAACTCAAACCTTGTGTCTCCCACCTGTTGTTTTGCAGCAACAGTCTTCCAACGACCTTCCAGCAACCTTCCACCACCACCAGCATAATAACCTTAAGACCTGTCAACTCCTTTCCCCCAGTGGGGGGGTTTTGATGCCAGCTGCCCAGCATCGGGCAACCTGTCATCAACATGTGGCTCTGAGGAGCATTCCTCAGAGACAAGGCCTACCCCAAACTATTCAATACAATGCCTTATTATATTCTGTCTCTGTTGTCATTCAGTTACTCGATTGAATTTAACATCCATCTACTTATAATTTGTCTCTGGTGTACCAAAAATGTAAAGCAAGGACAATGCAAAAACCCTGAAACACACACACACACACACAAAACGCTGTCGGAGTCCAAGTGGGGTCAAACGACAATTGGAGGAATAGCTCGGAGTTGCTGAAAATTGATTTTAAAGAACTGATTCTATCTCTGAAAGATTCCAAAAAGTGGGCAATTATTTCAGGTCCGGTACCATTGTTGGGCCGCAGGTGTGAAATATTCAGTAGCCTACTGGCGTTACACACCTGGCTAAAAGATTAATGTAGCTCTGTTGGAATAACTTTTATAGATTACTTTGACATCTTCTGGAAACAGACTGTCCACTCATTTCAAGGCTGCGTTGACACAATGACTTATCAATGACCCAAGCCCAGCTCAGATAATCCCTACCATGATGTCATAATGCTGCAGCAAATGTACATTATCCCAGGGGCGTTGACAGTCACAATATAAGTAACCTAATTTATGTCCCTCTAACTCCCTTGAAGTCCACTGTGTGCAGCTCACCCTGCACTATCAACTTAAACATAAATAGCATTGTCATGTCTACTTCTGATAAGCTTTCCAGTAAAACAATAAAAACAATCAAGCATCCCAGAAAAGTGCTAAAAAATAGTCCACATTAACATAGTAACAATAACTTTCTAGTAACAGATGACCATCATATTCTGACTATCTCTGAAACTCACTTAGATAATACCTCTGATGATACAGTGTTAGCAATACATGGGTCTAACATCTACAGAAAAGACAGAAATGCCAATTGGGGCTGTGTTATGGTCTATATTCATAGCCACATTCCTGTAACGCATGTTAAATACTGTTGAAGTAATATGGCTACAGGCTGCCTCAGCTAAAGCCCATTATTGTGGGAAGCTGCTATAGTTCACCAACTGCTAACAGTCAGTATCAGTATAATATTTGTGAAATGCTTAATAATGTATGTGATATCAACAGAGAGGTTTATTTTCTGAGTGACCTTCATATTGACTGGCTTTCATCAGGCTGCCCACTCAAGAAAAAGCTTCAAACTGTAACGAGTGACTGCAACCTGGTTCAGGTTATCAGTCAACCTACCAGTGTATTTACAAACAGCACAGAAATTAAATCATCAACATGTATTGATCATATATTTACTAATGCTGCAGAAATCTGATTTAAAGAAGTAACCAAATCCATCGGATGTAGTGATCACAATATAGTAATCATATCTAGGAAAACCAAAGTTCCAAAAGCTGGGTCTAATATAGTGTATAAGAGGTCATACAATATACGTTTTTTAGTGATTCCTATGTTGATGATGTAAATAATATTTTCTGGTCTGTGGTGTGTAATGAGGAGCAACCAGATGCTGCACTTCACACATTTATGAAATTGTTTATTCCAGATAATAATAAGCATGGATCCATGACTGTAAAAACAGTCAAATCCCCATGAATTTAAAAAAAATGGTATGGTTGAGAAGGATTTGGCAAAAGGATTGGCTAATAGGTCTGGCTGCACAAATGATTGGCAAACATACTGCAAATGTAGTAATCATGTGACTAAACTGAATAAAAATAAGAAGAAAATATACTATGAAACAAAGATAAATTATATAAAGAATTATAGTAAAAAGCTTTAGAGCACCTTAAATGACATTTTGGTCAAAAAGGCAAACTCAACTCCATCATTCATTATAGTCAGATGGCTCATTCATCACAAAACCCATTGATATTGCCAACTACTTTGATTTTGAATTCTGAAAAGTGAGTATTATTATTTTTTTGTCTATCAACAATCACAAGCCACCTGGCTCTGAAAACTTGGATGGAAAATGACTGACGATAATAGCAGACAATATTGCCTCTCCTATTTGCCATATGTTCAATCTAAGCCTACAAGAAAGTGTGTGCCCTCAGGCCTGGAGGGAAGCAAAAGTAATTCCGCTAAAGAGTTACCTGTGTAACAGAAAAGAGAGTGTTCTTTAATGGAAGCCTCTCCAACATAATCCAGGTAGAATCAGGTATTCCCCAGGGCAGCTGTCTAGGCCCCTTACTGTTCTCAATCTTTACCAATGACATGCCACTGGCTTTGAGTAATTAAAAATTAAAAATTACAAAGCCAGTGCGTCTATGTATGCGGATGACTCAACACTATACACGTCAGCTACTACAGCCAGTGAAATCACTGCAACACTTAACAAAGAGCTGTAGTTAGTTTCAGAATGGGTGGCAAGAAATAAATGAGTCCTACATGTTTAAAAAACTAAAAGCATTGCATTTGGGACAAATCATTCACTAAATCCTAAACCTCAACTAAATATGGTAATGAATAGTGTGGAAATTGAACAAGTTGACGTGACTAAACTGCTTGGAGTAACCCTGGATTGTAAACTGTCATGGTCCAAACATGTTGATGCAACAGTAGCTAAGATGGGGAGAAGTCTGTCCATAATAAAGTACTGATCTGCCTTCTTAATAACACTATCAACAAGGCAGGTCCTACAGGCCCTAGTTTTGTCGCAACTACTGTTCAGTCGTGTGGTCAGGTGCCACAAAGAGGGACTAAGGAAAATTACAATTGGCTCAGAAAAGGGCAGCACACATGGCCCTTAAATATACACGGAGAGCTCAGATTAATAATATGCATATCAATCTCTCATGGCTCAAAGTACAGGAGAGAATGACTTCATAACTACTTGTTTTTGTAAAAGTATTGACACCGAGTTGTCTGTTTAAACTACTAGCTCACAGCTCGGACACCCATGCATTCCTGTGTGATTGTGTGTCAGCATGTGTGTTAGGCCTGTAACAGTTTGGAGCGTTGCTTTTCTATGGTTATGTTTGATGCAGTCAGATTTGATACCCGCTCACCACCGAACAAGACCAGGCAACAAATGCAAAGAGTGGAGACCCTGGCTCCAGTCAGAGACACCAGTCAGAGAATTGCATATGGTAATAATTGACATTAAATTATATCCCTGAGCCTAACTCTGAGCGTAACTCATTTGACCACACTCATTATGAACTACCGCTAATTACCAACTAGCTCTCCTCTAGTCGCAGGAATAATAGGGGAAAGAAAACAGTCTAATGAAAGGGTATGGATTAGGAGCGATGCGCTTAAATACCCAATCCCTTAAATACAGGAGCCGGACTGAGAGCACTGCTGTGAAAACCATCTTAGAGGTAAATGTGAGGCCATTCACAACGGCTGCACTGCTACAGTCATCTGTCATCCAGGCATAATATTAAAAACACCACAAGGGGTTTAAGTTTGCCTTTACAAGATTAATTTAAGCGTCCGAATTTGGATAATGAAAAAATAATAATGAAAAAGAAAATCATGAAGTGAGAATGAACAGAATATGTGAGTGTCTGTACTCTGCCTATGACTGCGTGTGTATGTACATGTAAATGGAAGTCTCCCAGTGAGGGAGAGCGGCAGATGTTCCCACTTCCCCTCTCTCTGCGGCAAGGGCAGGAGCAGAAGATGGCGCGGGGCACAGGGCAGACAAGGGGAAAAGGGCAGGCGGGTGGAACTGATGGGCAGGGCTGTGCCTGGCAGGATGAGAGCTGGTCCCCGCTATCCCTCGCTGCTTCACACCACACCAGGGCTCCAGTGCCAGACCGCTGCTCAAGACCACCATAAAAATAGCCCATCCCATTATTCTCTGGGCTCCCAGGAGGCTGCAAGGTCTCCAGCATCATTAACAGGACTAAGAATGGGACTCCTCCAACAGACCCTCTCCTTCCCTCTACCCTCCAATTATAGGTCAAACACTCTCTATGTAAATCATTAAACCTTTGTTCTTATCGAGAACAAGCAGAAGATGCCAGATAGCAAGGAGAACAAGCAGAAGAGGCCAGATAGCAAGGAGAACAAGCAGAAGAGGCCAGATAGCAAGGAGAACACGCAGAAGAGGCCAGATAGCAAGGAGAACAAGCAGAAGAGGCCAGATAGCAAGGAGAACAAGCAGAAGAGGCCAGATAGCAAGGAGAACAAGCAGAAGAGGCCAGATAGCAAGGAGAACACGCAGAAGAGGCCAGATAGCAAGGAGAACACGCAGAAGAGGCCAGATAGCAAGGAGGAGGGGGGGAAAAGAGGGAAGAATATTATAAAAATTGGAAAAGGGGAACATTTCTATTATAATTAATTTGTTATGACCAGCGACTATCATGCGTGGTGACGGAGCTCCAGTATGCAGTCATTTGGACTCTTTCAAATTAGTTATGTTAATGTCCTGCAAGTGAATGTAAGACTTGGATGGGACAAGATTTCAGCAATTAATTTCTACAGTCAGTGGAGAGACAAGCAAATTTATTTTCCCTCTCTCAGGGAATTGGTGGTGGAGGGTGTGAGGTGGGGAGAGTCCATTCTGGAGCAGGGAACAAGCTAAACACAAGCCCTAAATAAAGCCAGAACAATGGGAGCCAATGCCTCCTTATTCATTCAATTGACAATGTTTTGCAGCTTAAACCTGTTTTATTAATTATGTTTGACATTTCCTTAATTAGTTTCATTTACACAAAATCAATCCCTGCTGCTGTACGGCATCATTTATCATTTTAAAAAATTGCATAGCCAGTGCTGACTTTTTCTACTTAATTATACATTAAAAGTGTCAGGCGCGCTTGCTGCCTGGCATTATCTACGTTAGAAAGGTTTGTGGATGGACGGGGCTGGCATTAATCATCTCCCGGTCGCCGGCAGGGGAGCCTAGTGGGGTTTCTCATTTTCGGAGCCGACGCAACCGGGGCCCGGGCGACCCAACTGACCAACTGACCTACGGGGAGAGGCAGAAAAAATTATACGACCTCCAGCCACAGCGTGTTTAGTGTTTACACACCCAGTTGAGGGGAAGGAGAGAGGAGAAACAGGAGAGATGGCACAGAATAGAAAACGCTGCATGCGGTTCAGCATAGGAGATACTATCTGGGATATTATCCAAGAGTCAATCATTCATGTTATATAGGATCAATGAGGATCAATTATTATACAAAACCATATAACATCCATAACTACAGCATAGGTGCCACATAATACTGAGTATGTGACATTGATAATACCAATTGTCTTCTCAAACAGGAGTCAGAATGTGACCCATGGTTCATGAGAAAGGTGCTTTGGTCCAAGCTTTGCTCAAATGTTGTGTGTTGCATAAGTAGGCTAAGGTTTAATACCCAGGTCCGTCCTGTGTCCCACATCTAAGACCCAGGTCCTCCCCTCTTTTACATTTCATCCTGAAATCAAACTAAATAGCTTATCAATGTATCATTGACATTAAATCCCAAACCGATGTGAAGGAATGAGCATCTCTGTGTGTTTTAAACACTGTGGAGCAAATAGGGCGGCAGGTAGCCTAGCGGTTAGAGCATCAGGCCAGTAACCGAAAGGTTGCTGGTTTGAATACCCGAGCTGACAATTTGCCTAGCTAAATAAAGGTTAAAATAAACCAATTACCTATTGGCAAAAGGAAAATGGCCACCTTACCTCACCTTGACTTGATTTGTTTGTAAACACTGACAAACGGAACACTCCAACATCTGGCATGCCAGCTAAAGGGAGAATCATTTGAGTTATGGATCAGTTGGTAGCAAGGAGAACGCTTGCAGGTTCGATTCCCACGGAGGACAGGTACAGAAAAAAAGTTTGAAAATGTTTGCACTCACTACTGCTCAATGACTAAAATCACCCATTCAGGTGTGGAGACGGAAATGGGCAGGTATCAGACAGATCCTGTCACCAGGAGTGAAAAGTACCTTGAAATGTGTGGAGACATGAGAGTCTAGCTTTCTGAATAGAAAAACATCTATGTACGGGCGAGCACACATTCAATCGATCGAATTTATGTGATGGAAGTGGTTTCACGCTTTGGCCCACTCATGTCAATTGCGTGTCCTCAGTGACACTAGAAAGCCCATCAGGTCTAAGGAAGTGACTGTTCCAAGTCAGTGGACTGTTCCATGTTAGTGGACGTCTCCTGTTCCCTTCAATAGAGTAACAGTGTTCCTCACTCCAGGAATTATACTGTCTAGGTGGACTAGTATGCCACTGCTTGATTCACAGGACTAACTAAGACACATCTAAAATAACACTAAATGTTAGAGTTATTTGTTTTCCAACTTCCAACGTGGTGGTTGAGTTGAGCAGAAGAAATCAGGGAATCAGGAGGAGGTCGAGCCAATCCACTGATCACCTTCAAAGCCCTGTGATGAACAGCAGCATGAAGACGTAAAGAGGAAGAAAGCTGGCTCTGGCTTTGCCCGTGTCCTTCAAGGGCGACACAAAAGAGAGACGGGTGACAAAGGGGCTGATGAAGTGGCTAATGCTCTGGCGTGTCCCAACAGAAGCGGCAGGAGGGGGTTGGGTGGCTACATGGGCACGCCTCACTGCTCCCTCCCTCCACCTCGCCTGGGCTAAAGCACCGCTGCGTCGTCGTCGCGCTGGGCCCAGTCACCAGGGTCATTAGCCTGAGCACTGCCGGGCTTGAGCACAACAAGTAATTGTGGGGCTAGAAAAGTACAATATTTTGCCCTTGCTGGCAGACAGCACACTGCTTTCACATTGAGTCCCAATCTGGCAGTAGAAAAGTGTGAGCATCAAATATCATTATTCCAGAAAGTTCCTAATCAGCATAATATATATATATTTTTTAAAATTATTATTAACCCATTCACCAGCCCCCCTCTTTCGGAGGACACGTATCTTGTTTGTTTTTTACAGCTTTTCTGCTACATAGACATTTTACATAGACATTTTACATAGACATTTTATATACATGGTACTTTTATATACAGCAGTCACATAACAATAATACATTACTGAACATAAGCTCTTTAATCCCACCCCTCAGCCATTCTCAGCCCATCCCACCTATCACCATAGACCACCCTCATTTGGTTGTCATGTGCCATATGTTTTTCAATTGTGCTGTGATGTTTTACATAAATATTGAACCTTTCTTATCGTATAGTGTCCACAGATTGTGAGCTAAAGATGAAAACCTTTCCTACAAGTATTATTATATTATTTATTGACTGACTAAGGCTTTCTAAATCCCAAAACTGCTATTTGTAAGGTTAATTTTAAGTGAATGTTGTGATTTTTTAACCATTCCTGAAACTGTGACCAGAAACAAGCTACATAGGGGCAACGCCAGAATAAATGATCTAGTGATTCTGTCTCTTCGCAGCAAAATCTACAGAGCTGAGATTGTTGTATGCCCCATATTACTCAGCAAAAAACAGAAACGTCCCTTTTTCAGGACCCTGTCTTTCAAAGATAATTCGTAAAAATCCAAATAACTTCACAGATCTTCATTGTAAAGGGGTTAAACACTGTTTCCCATGATTGTTCAATGAACCATAAACAATTAATGAACATGCACATCTGGAACGGTCATTAAGACACTAACAGTTTACAGACAGTAGGCAATTAAGGTCACAGTTGTGAAAACTTCAACTAACTCTGAACAACACCAAAAGAAAACTGCCCAGGGTCCCTGCTCATCTGCGTGAACGTGCCTTAGGCATGCTGCAAGGAGGCATGAGGACTGCAGATGTGGCCAGGACAATACATTGCAATGTCCGTACTGTGAGACGCCTAAGACAGAGCTACAGAGAGACAGGGCGGACAGCTGATCGTCCTCGCAGTGGCAGACCACATGTAACAACACCTGCACAGGATCGGTACATCCGAACATCACACCTGAGGGACAGGTACAGGATGGCAACAACAACTGCCCGAGTTACACCAGGAACGCACAATCCCTCCATCAGTGCTCACGGCAAGAACTGGCAAATCTGGTGCAGTCCATGAGGAGGAGATGCACTGCAGTACTTAATGCAGCTGGTGGCCACACCAGATACTGACTGTTACTTTTGATTTTGACCCCCCCTTTGTTCAGGGACACATTATTGCATTTCTGTTAGTCACATGTCTGTGGAACCTGTTCAGTTTATGTCTCAGTTGTGAATCTTGTTATTTTTATACAAATATTTACACGTTGTTTGCTGAAAAATAAACGCAGTTGACAGTGAGAGGACGTTTCTTTTTTTGCTGAGTAATATATAGCATTCTAATCAGCATATTAGTTTGCCAGCATATATGTTCCTTTTTAAAAGAAAAAATATAATAATTTAAATAATGATCAACCTGAAAGCAGACCCCCGCCACCTCGTCCTACTAAACACCTTTATCAATTCCCCCCCCCCAAAAAGATGAGAGGCCCCGTGCGGAAATATGATGATGAATTCATGGGCCCAAAATTCTGGAGTCGTAGTTCTACATGGGTAAAAAGAGAGAGGGGGAAAATAAATCATCTATTTGGAAGGCAAACATTACAATGACTCTTGCATTGTGTCACCACTTTTCATAAAGACTGGGATAAGTGTCCAGCTGGAAATATGCGCCCTGACAATAGAGGTAGATATTACTTGGTTAAAAGCTTGGCTCCTGTGGGTAAAGAGCCTGAACTATAAAGATTATCCGTCATGGCTAACGAGCTATAAGGATTGCACATCGCCTTTATAAATCACTAGATCTAGCTGTTTATTTAAATTCATTGGTGCCTCATTATAACTGAGCTATGCACCTTTAGGTCTCAGTTGATTAGAAGTGTCATAGCTCAAAATGGCTTTTAATTCAGTGAAACACGCTCTGACCTTGTGCTGTAACCCTGAGTGAAACACACGGCGACTCCCACATTAATAATGATGCTACCTTTACTGGGACGTCGCTCTGCTACTTAAAATATGTATTATTAGTTACCAGCGAAGGCACATTTATCAAACCAAATGACCCTTCAGTGTAAAACTGCTTAATTCTGGGTCCCTGTACACCTCCACCCTATTACCTGCTTTAGAAGGGGCCCAAATTAAATGCTGTAATGAAATGCCAGCATAATGGGAAGAGGATGCTGGTCGGATGGGATGCACACTTGATCATTCCCCAGTGGCCTTCACACGTACATCCAACTGTAGATCTTCACACCATGCACAGGGAAGGTACACTTCTGAGCATATACAGTACTTTGTAACAAAATAAAAACTACAGTGTTCAGTCATATTGTAAGTTAGCCTAGTTTAGACACTGAATGATAAAACTATGAACTGGTAAAATTATAAATCTGCCTTGGTAAATGTATAATAATAATAATAATAATAATAATAATAATAATAATAATAATACAAATCAGGATATTCATTACAATTATGTATTTTCTTATCACACTGTTTGAAATATCATAAGTTGTCCCAGTATTGGAATGCTGGAAGATAATGGTGTGTGTGTCAATAGTCTGTTACTCCTTTGGCCTAAATGACACACACACACACACACACACACACACACACACACACACACACACACACACACACACACACACACACACACACACACACACACACACACACACACACACACACACCACTCTGTGGGCCATAGATAGTGACAGGGCACAGGCAGCAGGCACTAAAGACTTGCCATTGTTCAGCCCTGTAGGACTGGGAGAGACTGATTACTTTGACCAATCGGGTAAATGATTAGATCAATTAAAGGAGTGCTGAAGTCAAAGGCCTGTGGGACTGGGCCTATCAGAACGGCATCATTAGGTCTATGGACCCGACCCAACACCATAACACAAAGAGCAGTCAGGGGAGACAGATAAAGATAGCATTATAGATCCATCAACAACAGGAGTGGATACACTCCCCTACAGTTGGAAGATACAGCACCTGTCCTCATGGGATCAATAGTGTTTATTGGATTGGAGCATGTCAAGACATTGAATAGAACACACTGAACATAATCTAACAGAAGTGGAGGGAGTGTGTTCTGCAAGTAGTCTGTAGAACACACTGGGAGTGAGAGAGGATCAATGCACATACATTTAGATTAAGTTAGCACTCATCACAATGGGGAGAACATCAGTCAGTTCAACAATAATTTAGAATACCGGGGGTGAGTTTTGGAGGATCTGAGAACAGCCATTTCAGGCAAAAACAAACATGCTTCCTTCTAATATCACACATACATACATGCATACATACATACATACATACATACATACATACATACATACATACATACATACATACATACACACACACACACACACACACACACACACACACACACACACACACACACACACATACATACATACATACATACATACATACATACATACATACATACATACATACATACATACATACATACATACATACATACATACATACATACATACATACATACATACATACATACATACATGCATAAATACATACATACATACATACATACATATACGTTATACACATTCTATCAGACGTCAAACATTTAGTCATGAGCAGCTTCTGAGTCCGATACAACCGCTAGTCCTCCTGTCCCGTGGGAGGGGCAAGGCCCGGACAACTCATAAGATAGAAGGGGATCCACACACAGAGAGCGAGAGAGGGTGCTTTGCATATCATGTTGTCTGTTTAAACTTCTAGCACAGCTCAGACACCCATTCATACCCCACAAGACATGCCACAAGAGGTCTCTTCACAGTCCCCAAGTCCAGAACAGACTACGCACAGTACTATATATGAGCCATGACCTCATGGAACACTATTCAACATCAAGTAACTCATGCTAGCAGTAGAATCAGATTTTTTTTAAACACCTTATGGAACAGCAGGGACTGTGAAGAGACACACACACAGGCACAGACACGCACACACACGATAACATATGCACTATACACACACGTACACATGGATTTTGTGTTGTAGATATGTGGTACTGTAGTACAGCAGAGGCCTGAGGGCACACACTGAAATATGTTGTGAAATGTAATGTTGTTTTTTTAATTGTATATAACTGCCTTAATGTTGCTGGTCCCCAGGTAGTAGTGCTGCCTCGGCTAATGGGGATCCATAATAAACCCCAGGAAGAGTAGCTGCTACCTTGGCAGGAACTAATGGGGATCCATAATAAACCCCAGGAAGAGTAGCTGCTACCTTGGCAGGAACTAATGGGGATCCATAATAAACTCCAGGAAGAGTAGCTGCTGCCTTGGCAGGAACTAATGGGGATCCATAATAAACCCCAGGAAGAGTAGCTGCTACCTTGGCAGGAACTAATGGGGATCCATAATAAACTCCAGGAAGAGTAGCTGCTGCCTTGGCAGGAACTAATGGGGATCCATAATAAACCCCAGGAAGAGTAGCTGCTGCCTTGGCAGGAACTAATGGGGATCCATAATAAACCCCAGGAAGAGTAGCTGCTGCCTTGGCAGGAACTAATGGGGATCCATAATAAACCCCAGGAAGAGTAGCTGCTGCCTTGGCAGGAACTAATGGGGATCCATAATAAACCCCAGGAAGAGTAGCTGCTGCCTTGGCAGGAACTAATGGGGATCCATAATAAACCCCAGGAAGAGTAGCTGCTGCCTTGGCAGGAACTAATGGGGATCCATAATGAATACAAATACAAATATCAGAGTGCCACAACTCTAGTGATAATCATGTGATGAACGATACAGCACAATTGTAGCATCCATGCCCCTTTTGACAATAATACGGTTTTAGAGGATGCGTCTTCCCACAAAGCCTTTAATCTTTTAATCTGTAGCATACAGCAAGTGTATACCCTAGTCACGTGACTACCTTTGGTAAAAAGGTAAAGAGGCAAAAAAAAATCTGCATAAAGGGAGATGCAAAACGAAAACCCATTCCCTCAGGCTAAAAATAATAAAATCTGTTGTGTATGTACACAAATATCAGCCTTACACCTGAATAGCACCGATTATTGTCCTTCCAAACTTATTAACAGAGAAATCTATTTCTCTTCATCGTTTCGCTGTGAGCGAAGACTCACATTGTATCCCTGCAAATGTATCTCTGCTAAGCAAATATTCCCTAAACAGCTGGATTCAAGCAATTTGCACCATGAGGAGAACACATAAATTATAACTGAAGCAACTCAAGCTTTGAGTCCTTCTGCTTTTTCATTTAGTGCATGTATTTGATAGTCATTACTGCGATGCAAAGGTTTTGGGCTCAGTTAAACCCAGATACTATGTGGAGGAGGCCACAGGCATCCCACAATCCCCTCTGATTCCGCCTCTCATCTTGCTGGGCTCCAGTGTGGTGGCAGGGGTTGGCAGCGAGGAGGCAGAGTGAGGTGGGCGGGTTGGCGGGGCGGCAGGGCTCAGTCACCACTCTGAGCTCTGATTCAACCACATTAGATGGTGTGTGTTTGTGCCCTGGGAACCGGCTCTGCCTGTGTTTGGGTACTTTGTCAGATGACTCAGTCTGTGTGATTTATGAGCTCTGGAAAGGTTGCATTTCCAGCACGTGTGGACGTCCGCATGGTAAATGGAGAAATTCTGAATTTATTAACATACAATGAATGATGATTAATGTTTTGGTATCGATCACACTCTCTTTTTGATGTCTCTGCGAGGGGTGATATATGTGCCAATAAAAAGATATGTACATACTCAAAACCACATTGTGTGAGTGTCTGCTGTTTTAAACACGTCCACTGTGTGTCTGTGTAATTACAGCGTTGGAGGGCTCTAGAGAGTTATTCAAAGTAACTCTCCGGACATATACATACTGTAAAGGGGCTTTTCCTGAATGCCTTATCCTCCAACACAAAATGAACCGTATTTTTTGTGGCACTAGTATCTTGCACGCTCAATGAGGAAATGTATAAATAAAGAAAAAGCAATTTAAGTCTAGATCAAGATGCATTTACCGATCCATTCGTCAAAATACCCCCCATTATTAACTTCGCTATTCCATAACACATCTTGTGTCTCTCATCAGCATTTTCAATATCTCTTCAAATACGTTAGCGGCTCTGTGCAGTAGCACTGTGTGAGCAGTGCAAGTTTCCCTTACGAACGGGCCTTTTCAACACTCAGGCCCCCCACAAGTATACAGGCAAGGGGCGCAGTGAGAGAATGTCCATCAGCTTGTGGGAGTAAAGACAACAGAGATCTTAATGCAGGAGCACGTTTCTGACAGGGTTGACCCCAGAATGCTTAACCTAATCGCTGATGGAGTTCACAAACTGGAGTGTTTGCATGCATCAGTGTGTTTGTAGGTGGGTGAATGGATTAGAGAGAGTTTGTGTGACGCGATTGTGTGTGTGTGTGTGTGTGTGTGTGTGTGTGTGTGTATACCTTTGTGTGTGTAAGTGTGTATACCTGTGTGTGTATACCTGTGTGTGTATACCTGTGTGTGATGAGACTGGTATATACGTGGTGCATTCAGAGGTGCATTCAGAGGGCTGTGGATGGTGATGAGGGAATCAGATTATTATTATTTAGTATTAAATATGTTTTATTGGAATGGGTGTGAGGCACAGGGTCACCCTGGCACAACACACTCCTGCCTCACATCAAATCAAATCAAAGTCTATTGGTCGCGTACACAGATTTGCAGATGCTATCGCAGGTGCAGTGAAATGCTTGTGTTTCTAGCTGCAACAGTGCAGTAATACCTAGCAATAAATACAAGAATATAATCCAGAAAAATTAAGAAATTAAGATACAGCGGGTGAAATAAGTATTGAACACGTCACCATTTCTCTCAGTAAATATATTTCCAAAGGTGCTATTGACATGAAAGTTTCACCAGATGTTGGTAACAACCCAAGTAATCCATACATACAAAGAAACCAAAACAAATAAGTTCATTTCACATTATTACACATAACTTAATTTCTGAACTTATTTGTGGCTGGATTTCCCTTTATAATCCGTGATTGTCTGGAGTCCCTGCCACATACGTCTCATGTCTGAGCCGTTGAATTGCAACTCCACTTTGTCCCTGTACTGTCATTTTGCCTCCGATTGCCTTACAGAGGTCGTAATTGGTCTGTTGGTACACATCCATGTTCCCAGTTACCCTGCCACGCTTTTTTAATCATCAAGTTCTAATCAGTGGGAACAACATCCTCTATGCACGTCCTGATGAACCCCGTCACCGAGTCAGTGTATACGCCGATACTGTTCTCAGAGGCGACCCAGAACATTTCCCTGAGAAAGACATGATTCCATGAAACAGAGTATGTGTTACAGTGTCGGATGTCTCTTTGGAAGGACATGTCTCTCTGGAAGGAGATCCCCTGAACGTTAGCGAGTAATATACTCAGAAGCGGTGGATGGTTGGTATGCATGCCATCTGAGTCTGACTAGGCCCCACTCCTACCTCTTCGGCTTTTTGGTGCAGCCCCCCGGATGAGTATAGCTGCCTGGGGAAGTTCAAACAAAGAATCCCTGTTCCAATTTCTAAAATCCCAAAGTTATTTCCAGCTGTAGGTAATAATATCAAAACAGATCTGAGCCATCGTTACAGTTATCCTCCTAATGCACTCCTCACTTGGAGATACAAACAGGCCTGGCAACACACACACACACACACACACCACTTCAAAATCCTACTGTGCTGCTCTTTTGCTAAAATAGTTTTTTCTTAGTTAAGAATATCTACAACAAATCAAACAGAGAATGTAAAACATTAGATTTCAACAATTCCTGTTTAAGGTACTTTATATTGTCAGTTTGGCTGATCTCCCTAAAAATCCTGCAGGTTTTCAAATTCAACAGGAGATACAAGCGGCCAAACCACTCATACCACACACACTATCACTAACTCGATTCAGCCGTGGCCCGAGTGGATGATCATAATTATAATAATTGGTCCATTTCAAATTGACAAGAAAGTCTAAAAATAGATTGTATTTGAAAATAACAATAATTGCATACCTTAATTACATTACAAACCTTATCACATGTCTCTTTTTTTGTGGGAATCCTTTAGATTTCCTAAATTAAACACATTTTTAGCAGAATTCCTGGGGATTTTACTGTTGTTTTAAAAATGTTCCTACTTTGAAAGATGAGTGCCATTTCAGACTGAGCTCTATTGGGGAAAGTATACCTATTCAATGGCATGAACTAAGTAAAATCAGTGCCTTCTACCTATAACTGAAACCCTCCTTCCCTCTTGCTGCATGAGGGCTTTTCAGAACGGAGAGCTCTGGGACTGGGGTGGAAAGGGGGGGGGGATATGATGCAGAAGAGTGAAAGAGAGAGGTAACCCAAGCATAAAATAACTTCAATCTAACATCCTCTCAGTGGGCGTCAGGAAGCAAATAGCAATTCCACCATCGCCCAGCACTCAGGGGGTTCCAGCCCCTCACCCCTCACTGACCCATGGAGAAGAGGATCATGGGAGAGCGCTAGGCGGGCAGGGGATGAGACAAACCCACTTCAATTAAGCCTTGGTGCCGTCTCGTCAGCACTGCAGATAAGGTGTCAGAGAGTTCACTGGGGGATAGAACAGGATTTCACACACCCAGGCATCACTGATTCCAGGCCCTACCCGCTACACCTTTTTTTGGCTTTCTTTTCCCAGATGCTAAACGATTACAATACTGGTATTTCCAAGGCTTTCTTGTGGGGGCGGCTTGGCGAAGAGGTTCACCACCCCTGTGCGTCCCCTCCCACAGGGCTAGAGGACTCTGGGATAGATAAACTCCTTATCGAATTTGTGCATAGCGGTGAGCCACCCCGACACACCTGGAAATTACATTTAAAGGTCAAAGAGACATGTACGGCTGTTAGGAGGGCCACTTCAGTCTCACACTGCACATTACAGAGCTATAGGGGATAACTAGGGGAACACATTACAGAGCTATAGGGGATAACTAGGGGAACACATTACAGAGTAAAGGGATACCTAGGGGAACACGTTACAGAGTAAAGGGATACCTAGGGGAACACGTTACAGAGTAAAGGGATACCTAGGGGAACACGTTACAGAGTGAAGGGATACCTAGTGGAACACGTTACAGAGTGAAGGGATACCTAGGGGAACACGTTACAGAGTAAAGGGATACCTAGTGGAACACATTACAGAGTAAAGGGATACCTAGTGGAACACGTTACAGAGTAAAGGGATACCTAGGGGAACACGTTACAGAGTAAAGGGATACCTAGGGGAACACATTACAGAGTAAAGGGATACCTAGTGGAACACGTTACAGAGTAAAGGGATACCTAGGGGAACACGTTACAGAGTAAAGGGATACCTAGGGGAACACATTACAGAGTAAAGGGATACCTAGGGGAACACATTACAGAGTAAAGGGATACCTAGTGGAACACATTACAGAGTAAAGGGATACCTAGAGGAACAAGCATGCAGACAGACAGACAGACAGACAGGCAGGCAGGTGGGCAGACAGGCAAGTGGGCAGACAGGCAGGCAGGTGGGCAGGCAGACAGGCAGGTGGGCAGGCAGGCAGGAATCCCGAGTTAGAAGCCGCTTTCCCCTCCTCCTGGGACATACAAGCTGGATTTGGCCAGCGCCCTCGCTTCTTCCCCAACACTGGGCTGGTGTCAGGGAGCCAACTCTCCCAGGCCAGCTCCACTGATTAGCCAGGCATCTCCTGCAACAACACACTGCAGCTGCTGTCTTTCATCATGCTTTGTCCTTCTTTTAATGGAATGTCCCATACATGTCTAATCAGCCTGCCAAGAACATTTAAAGAAATAAACTATTTAAACCTTGAGTGTGAAGGAGGAACATAGTAGAGGATGGGGTTGTGTATTATTGCTTATTATGTGGACATATCACACAACTACTCAGCAGAATACTGAAAATGTATCTCTCTCTCTCTCTCACTCTCTCTCTCACTCTCTCTCTCTCTCTCTCTCTCTCTCTCTCTCTCTCTCTCTCTCTCTCTCTCTCTCTCTCTCTATCTCTCTCTATCTATCTCTCTCACCTGTCCTGCTGCCAAGACTTTACCTTCCCGACTCCAGGAAGTGGTTATTCTGCACAAAAACTTGTGCAGCACCATACCTGTTCCCCACACACTAACACCCAGCACCATACCTGTTCCCCACAAACTAACACCCAGCATCTGATGCCTGTTCCCCACACACTAACACCCAGCACCATACCTGTTCCCCACACACTAACAACCAGCACCATACCTGTTCCCCACAAACTAACACCCAGCATCTGATGCCTGTTCCTCACACACTAACACCCAGCACCATACCTGTTCCCCACACACTAACACCCAGCACCATACCTGTTCCCCACATACTAACACCCAGCATCTGATAACTGTTCCCCACACACTAACACCCAGTATCTGATGCCTGTTCCCCACACACTAACACCCAGCATCTGATGCCTGTTCCCCACACACTAACACCCAGCATCTGATACCTGTTCCCCACACACTAACACCCAGCATCTGATACCTGTTCCCCACACAATAACACCCAGCATCTGATACCTGTTCCCCACACACTAACACCCAGTAACATACCTGTTCCCCACACACTAACACCCAGCACCAAAGCTGTTCCCCACACACACTAACACCCAGCATCTGATACCTGTTCCCCACACACTAACACCCAGCATCTGATGCCTGTTCCCCACACACTAACACCCAGCATCTGATGCCTCTTCCTTTCTCCCCATGCCAGAAATGTGCCTGCCTGCCTCCCCCCCCCCCCCCTCTCTCTCTCTCTCTCACACACACACTCCCTCTTTCCCTCTCTCTCACACTCCCTCTCCTCCATCTCGCTCTCCCTCTCTCTAGAGCTTTGCATTTGAAATTGAACAGACAGGCAGCCAATTTATCATAGGCTGCCACCTGTCATGTCCAAGGCCTTACCACCGGGACCTACAGTAGGCATTGCATTTATCCCTTTGTTGTCGGTAAGGACCTAGACAATACCAGGGGCTATTAAAAAAGGGCAGAGCATGGAACCAGGAAATGCCTGCTTGGATTGCATACATCTGCTGTTTTTCCCCGGGAAAGGTTAGGCACCCCAGTGAGGTTGGAGCAGCAGCACATTTTCCCCACCAACAATCCGCTGTCCGGAGAGAAGAAGCCAAGAGTTTCCATGTCAGAATGCAAAGCAGAGAGATACTTGGAGTAGGTCAAGGGGAGCTCACGCCTAGGAAGCGATGGGATCAGACCTTTGAGCTGCTGTTGATAATTGAGTTTTGATAGTTCAGCAGAAAACAATGCTCAAATAGGACTAGGCAAGTTTGCGATGCAACATTTTCCAGACCTTCATGTCTTAAAGTAATGATGGACTGTCGTTTATCTTGCTTATTTGAGATGTTCTTGCCATAATATGGACTTGGTTTTTACCAAATAGGGCTATCTTCTGTATACCACCCCTACACAACTGATTGGCCAAACGGATTGAGAAGGAAAGAAATTCCACAACATGGCACACCTGTGAATTGAACTGCATTCCAGGTGACAACCTCATGAAGCTGGTTGAGAGAATGCCAAGAGTGTGCAAAGCTGTCATCAAGGCAAAGGGTGGATACTTTGAAGAATATATTTTAACTTTTTGGGTTACTACATGATTCCATATGTGTTATTTCATAGTTTTGATGTCTTCACTAGTATTCTACAATGTAGAAAACAGTAAAAATAAAGAAAAACCCTGGAATGAGTAGGTGTGTCCAAACTTTTGACTGGTACTGTATTTCCACACTATGAGTTTGGAATAATACTGTGAAATTGTGAAAATGATGATAATGCCCTTTTAGTGTAATAACTGTTTGAAAAGACGGCCTGAAATTTCAGCCTGTTTTGGTGGGGCGGAGTTTTAGCCTGCCTGGTGACATCACCAGGTGGTTAATTAGGCGAATAAGAAAGAGAGTTCCAAACCTCTCTGCCAATAACAGCTAGTTTTCAGTTTCCCCTCCCCACTCAGACCACTCCCAGACAGTCCTAGCAAAATTCTTGCTTGTGAAATGTCTCTTTGCTGAGAAGCCATTTGTCTTTCTTTTTGACCAGTTTAATTGAAAACAACCACAGTAAGGTACTTAATTGTTACCCAGAAAGACCCTGGAAAGTTCTGGCAAATTCAGTCTTGATTTCTACGCTGCCATTTCCATGCTTTCAACAGCTACAACAAAAAAACATGAGTAATACTCAAATGGAATCAGTCATGCGCGATGAAAGGGGCTAATTATGTCTAAAAAGCAGAAAACCTTTAGCAGTTAATCACATTATTACAGCTTTCTTCTCTTTGAACAAGGTCTTAAAAGAACAGAAATCCCTTATCATTATCATGTATGGAGAGAGAGATGACCGTGCTTGATTAGAATGTAATTTAAAAGTATGTATATTATTATAATAATGTGGACACGGTGAAGATAAGGAGAGAGGGGACAGAAGCTAATGAGATCAGCTGTGTGCATGTGTGTGTGCGTGCTTGTGTGTCTGTGTGTGTGTGTGTGTGTCTGTGTGTGTGTGTGTGTGTGTGTGTGTGTGTGTGTGTGTGTGTGTGTGTGTGTGTGTGTGTGTGTGTGTGTGTGTGCGTGCCATGAGGTCATTATTTGATCATGTTTACTTGACAAGAGATACACTACATGGCCAAAAAGTATGTGAACACCTACTTGTCAAACATTTTGTTCCAAAAACATGGGCATCAATATGGAGTTGGTCCCCAATTTGCTGCTAGAAGAGCCTCCACTCTTCTGGGAAAGCTTTCCACTAGATGTTGGAACATTGCTGCGGGGACTTGCTTCCATTCAGCCACAAGAGCATTAGTGAGGTCGGGCACTGATGTGTGGCGATTAGGTCTGGCTCGCAGTCGACGTTCCAATTCATTCCAAAAGTGTTTGATAGGATTGAGGTCAGGGCTCTGTGCAGGCCAGTCAAGTTCTTCCACACCGATCTCGACAAACCATTTCTGTATGGACCTCAATTTGTGCACATGTGCATTGTCATGCTGAAACAGGAAAGGGCCTTCCCCAAACTGTTGCCACAAAGATGGAAGCACATAATCGTCTAGAATGTCATTGTACACTGTAGTGTTAAGATTTCCCTTCACTGGAACTAAGGGGCCCGAACCATGAAAAACAGCCCCAGACCATTATTCCTCCTCCACCAAACTTTACAGTTGTTCCTAGACATTTCCACTTCAAAATAACAGAATCTACAGTTGACCGAGGAAGCTCTAACAGGGCAGAAATTTGACAAACTGACCTGTTGGAAAGGTGGAATCCTACGACGGTGCCACGTTGAAAGTCACTGAGGTCTTCAGAAAAGGCCATTCTACTGCCAATATTTGTCTATGGAGATTGCATTGCTTTGTGCTCTATTTTAAACACCTGTCAGCAAAGGGTGTGGCTGAAATAGCCAAATCCACAAATTTGAAGGGGTATCCACATACTTTTGTATATATAGTAGTGTATACTTGTAAAACAAAACAGGCTTTTGGTTTGGAAAGACGCATTCAAACCTCTTGCAAATAGACAATACGTAATAATTCTAACACTTAGGTAACAGTGTGTTCAAATTCCCAAAGGCACCGTCTGTATCAGAATGAGGTATATCCTTGGCCTATTAGAGCATATATGAAACCCATTGAGGACATTCATTATCCAGTAGCCTTTAACAAAGAACCCCTGGAAGCCATTTTGTTTCCAGAAGTAATTAACAAGTAGTTCTGCATGGGAGACAACTAATGGGAGGTCAAGTGCTCGTCTACTACCCTTCCTGTCCGGCTGAGGAGTGGGGCGGAGGCAGGGGAAAAGGTGACAGAACGCCTACCTCTGTGTTGTATTATGGGATAGGCATAGACCCAGTGGATTTGGGATTTCCTGCTTATTATTGAATAAAGGTAACACGGGCAGTGGACAGGGAGACGAGCCTTGGGTCTCCCTGACTAGCGTGGATGCCCTTGCTATGCAAAAGCGGTCTTTCTCATGTTGAGATGTGTGTTGCATAATTATAACGGGAGCAAAGGGACGTCTCACTACTCAAACAACGAGTTGCATCAGTCTCGTGTTGCTAGATTAATAGGCATTCATGCCATCCCTCCACTGTGTGTAGGTGTTAAGTGAGACATAGCCTAATGTATTTGCTTAGGGAACTTGGATGTTTACTTTGTTTAAACAGGCTTCTACTGAATGTTGAATGATTCCCTATCTTAAAAGGTACAGTACACACACACACACACACACACACACACACACACCTAGGAAATAAGGCAACAAAGCAGATCACAGTGTATTTTCTTTGTAACACTCCGCCCCCAGTGTTACCCTCTATTCCCTATTTAAGCCCTGTCTATTAGGTTGGTGTCAAACGCTGCACCACTCTACTGCTCTCTGTGTTCCACAGCCCTTCTCCTGAGCTGACACCTAGCACTCGCTTATCACACACACACACACACACACACACACACACACACACACACACACACACACACAGACACACACACACAGATGATTTGCCCATGGAGGGTTAGATCTCTACAGCACTCAGCTAACCTCCTTGACAGTGGCGCCATTTAATTGTCATACCCGCTGAACTCTGCCACACTCTGGCACACAGTGGCACTCTAGCGAATGACTTGCCAGGGGTGAGTGGCATAGGCAGCCTGTCTGTGCCAGTTGCCTGACGAGAATAGACCATTGGGACTGGAGAAGTTTGATTTGATGGCTTTTCCTGTTAATTAGGGATTGGAGGTGAGTCCTGGAATGGAAATCAGCATTTAAATATAATAAAATAAGGTTATGCATGACTCCTGGTTAAGTTGAAGGTAAAGAATTAGCTTGACATATTGTACTCTACAGTGTACAGCATCTTATCTGACCAGCATACTGTTATAATCAATCATATACCACAACAGACTCAATTGAATTGTTACAGTGGTTAAAATCAGGGGGAAAGTTCCCTTTTTATTTATTTCCTGGTTAATTAGTGTCACATAAACTACTATTTTAGTGACATTGCCGCCTAGTGGAGTGGAGATCTTCAGGGGAAATTTACAGGGGGATGCAATCAATGTCCTCCTTTGTTACATGAATCAGGTGACGAGGAGGGGATGGAGAAGTGGGATGACAGAGAGAGAGAGAGCGAGAGAGAGAGAGGGGGAGGGGAGGGAGAAAGAGAGGGGGGGGAGAGGGGGGAGAGAGAGAGAGAGAGAGAGAGAGAGAGAGAGAGAGAGAGAGAGAGAGAGAGAGAGAGGGGAAGAGAGAGAGAGAGAGAGAGAGAGAGAGGGGAGAGAGAGAGAGAGAGAGAGAGAGAGCGAGAGAGAGAGAGAGAGAGAGAGAGAAGAGAGAGAGAGAGAGAGAGAGAGAGAGAGAGGGGGCAGGGGGTAGGTCATTTGTGATGTCAGGTCTGATCTGAGAGGGCTAATTTGAGACGGTTAGGAAGCGGGCCGTCTCTCCCACGCAGGGCTGTTCTTCTCTCCCCTTCTTCCCGGCAGCTCTAACAGGCCCTGGTGGGAGGAACGCGGGGCCCTTTTACTGCAGAGGGGGACTCTTAAACACATCCAGCGCTGGGCTGGCTCGACGGGCGCACCATGCCCTGGCTATTTCTGATTTACTGTGGGCGCGCCGTCCTCATCTCATTTTACAGCTGGCTGGGACGCAAACACAGGAGGATACGGCAAGAAGCCCAAGGTCAAGCCCACAGCCAATGAGACGAACTCTACCCACCGATGAGATCTCTCCCTCTTTCCTCCACCCTCCCTCCCTCCCTCCTTCCCTCTCTCCCTCTCTTTGACAACACTTTCGAGAAGCACCTCACCAGACAGACGGAGCTGTCACAAACACTGTCAACAGAGGAGAAATGTCAACTTTTTGTTTGTGCTGACGGGTTGAAAGTTGCCCAGAGTTACGGTAAAAATGACAATACCGGTATACAGTTATCAGGTAGGCTGAACTTTATAGTAAGACGAGAAAGTAAGAAGGTCAGCCTCTACTTCTGCCAAAGCAGCTGCTCATATGCAGGGAGTGTTTTGTAAAACTATGCCCAATTTAATGCCTGTGATAGTCACTGGATATTGAAAAATATTTACAATAAGGATTTGCACACACACTATTCAATTGTGTGGACTAGTAGACTATGTCAGACGGCCAGAGAGTGAGGGGGCGAGGGGGTGACGGCCAGGGAGTGAGGGGGCGAGGGGGAAAGAGCGAGGGAGCCCTGCTACCAGTCTGCTGACAGGATGGAGAGCAGGCAGCAGATCATTTTAATCAGTGAAATGTATTTCTCTCCTGCTAGGCCCGGGAATAGTTCGCCGGTCAGACCTGCTGGGGCGACACAAATGAATCTTGGCGGAGGTGTGGACCAAGGCGGGCGTAAGGTTACGCCATGTAGATGATTTCAGTTGCGGGTATTTCTAAGGGAGCTGCCATGTCCCACAGTGACAGTGTCACAGCCAGATGATGAGGGACACTGAACAATGACACGGACAAGACTGGTGCTCTGCTCGCTCACTCTCTCTAACACAGAGAGAGAGAGGGACAGGGACACAGAGAGATACAGAGAGAGAGAGAGAGAGAGAGAGAGAGGGACAGGGAGAGAGAGAGAGAGAGAGAGAGAGAGAGAGAGAGAGAGAGAGAGAGAGAGAGAGAGAGAGAGAGAGAGAGAGAGAGAGATAGAGGTATCATAGCAACAGACGGACATATTGCATCTCCTGCATGGTACACTATGTAGTGTTTTGTGGTCGACTGAAAAAGTAAAGTAAAGAGAGTCTGCATCATCCAGTAGGAATACAGCACTCACAGTGACAGTAGGAATACAGCACTCACAGTGACAGTAGGAATACAGCACTCACAGTGACAGTAGGAATACAGCACTCACAGTGACAGTAGGAATACTGCACTCACAGTGACAGTAGGAATACAGCACTCACAGTGACAGTAGGAATACTGCACTCACAGTGACAGTAGGAATACAGCACTCACAGTGACAGTAGGAATACAGCACTCACAGTGACAGTAGGAATACAGCACTCACAGTGACAGTAGGAATACAGCACTCACAGTGACAGTAGGAATACAGTCTGCAACTCACACTGTTACAACATGTATAATACAAACAGCTGTATATTAAATGCACATTAAGTGCATGTCCAACAGTAATCAGGCTGCACTGTGGTAATTGCAGTTACGTATTGCTATTAATTCATTATACATTTAAAAATGAATGGCTTTGTGTTGTTTACAATGTTTTCATAATACATCATCTTTATTGTTTGTCAATTACAAGTATGACCTATAGTCTACTAGTCCTGTATGACCTATAGTCTACTAGTCCTGTATGGGCTATAGTCTACTAGTCCTGTATGGCCTATAGTCTACTAGTCCTGTATGGCCTATAGTCTACTAGTCCTGTATGGCCTATAGTCTACTAGTCAATTACAAGTATGGACTACAGTCTACTAGTCCTGTATGACCTATAGTCTACTAGTCCTGTATGGCCTATAGTCTACTAGTCCTGTATGGCCTATAGTCTACTAGTCAATTACAAGTATGGCCTATAGTCTACTAGTCCTGTATGACCTACAGGCTACTAGTCAATTACAAGTATGGCCTATAGTCTACTAGTCCTGTATGGCCTATAGTCTACTAGTCCTGTATGACCTATAGTCTACTAGTCCTGTATGGCCTATAGTCTACTAGTCAATTACAAGTATGGCCTATAGTCTACTAGTCCTGTATGGCCTATAGTCTACTAGTCCTGTATGACCTATAGTCTACTAGTCCTGTATGGCCTATAGTCTACTAGTCAATTACAAGTATGGCCTATAGTCTACTAGTCCTGTATGACCTATAGTCTACTAGTCCTGTATGGCCTATAGTCTACTAGTCAATTACAAGTATGGCCTATAGTCTACTAGTCAATTACAAGTATGGCCTATAGTCTACTAGTCCTGTATGACCTATAGTCTACTAGTCCTGTATGGCCTATAGTCTACTAGTCCTGTATGGCCTATAGTCTACTAGTCCTGTATGGCCTATAGTCTACTAGTCAATTACAAGTATGGCCTATAGTCTACTAGTCCTGTATGGCCTATAGTCTACTAGTCAATTACAAGTATGGCCTATAGTCTACTAGTCAATTACAAGTATGGCCTATAGTCTACTAGTCCTGTATGGCCTATAGTCTACTAGTCAATTACAAGTATGGCCTATAGTCTACTAGTCCTGTATGGCTTATAGTCTACTAGTCCTGTATGGCCTATAGTCTACTAGTCAATTACAAGTATGACCTATAGTCTACTAGTCCTGTATGGCCTACAGGCTGCTAGTCAATTACAAGTATGGCCTACAGTCTACTAGTCCTGTATGGCCTAATGTCTACTAGTCCTGTATGGCCTATAGTCTACTAGTCCTGTATGGCCTAATGTCTACTAGTCCTGTATAGCCTATAGTCTACTAGTCCTGTATGGCCTATAGTCTACTAGTCAATTACAAGTATGGCCTATAGTCTACTAGTCAATTACAAGTATGGCCTATAGTCTACTAGTCCTGTATGGCCTATAGTCTACTAGTCCTGTATGGCCTAATGTCTACTAGTCCTGTATGGCCTATAGTCTACTAGTCCTGTATGGCCTAATGTCTACTAGTCCTGTATGGCCTATAGTCTACTAGTCCTGTATGACCTATAGTCTACTAGTCCTGTATGGCCTATAGTCTACTAGTCAATAACAAGTATGGCCTATAGTCTACTAGTCAATTACAAGTATGGCCTATAGTCTACTAGTCCTGTATGGCCTATAGTCTACTAGTCAATTACAAGTATGGCCTATAGTCTACTAGTCCTGTATGGCCTAATGTCTACTAGTCCTGTATGACCTATAGTCTACTAGTCCTGTATGGCCTATAGTCTACTAGTCAATTACAAGTATGGCCTATAGTCTACTAGTCCTGTATGGCCTAATGTCTACTAGTCCTGTATGACCTATAGTCTACTAGTCCTGTATGGCCTATAGTCTACTAGTCAATTACAAGTATGGCCTATAGTCTACTAGTCAATTACAAGTATGGCCTATAGTCTACTAGTCAATTACAAGTATGGCCTATAGTCTACTAGTCCTGTATGACCTACAGGCTACTAGTCAATTACAAGTATGGCCTATAGTCTACTAGTCCTGTATGACCTACAGGCTACTAGTCAATTACAAGTATGGCCTATAGTCTACTAGTCCTGTATGGCCTATAGTCTACTAGTCAATTACAAGTATGGCCTATAGTCTACTAGTCCTGTATGGCCTATAGTCTACTAGTCCTGTATGGCCTATAGTCTACTAGTCCTGTATGGCCTATAGTCTACTAGTCAATTACAAGTATGGCCTATAGTCTACTAGTCAATTACAAGTATGGCCTATAGTCTACTAGTCCTGTATGACCTATAGTCTACTAGTCAATTACAAGTATGGCCTATAGTCTACTAGTCCTGTATGACCTACAGGCTACTAGTCAATTACAAGTATGGCCTATAGTCTACTAGTCAATTACAAGTATGGCCTATAGTCTACTAGTCCTGTATGGCCTATAGTCTACTAGTCCTGTATGGCCTATAGTCTACAAGTCCTGTATGGCCTATAGTCTACTAGTCCTGTATGGCCTATAGTCTACTAGTCAATTACAAGTATGGCCTATAGTCTACTAGTCAATTACAAGTATGGCCTATAGTCTACTAGTCCTGTATGGCCTATAGTCTACTAGTCAATTACAAGTATGGCCTATAGTCTACTAGTCAATTACAAGTATGGCCTATAGTCTACTAGTCAATTACAAGTATGGCCTATAGTCTACTAGTCCTGTATGGCCTATAGTCTACTAGTCAATTACAAGTATGGCCTATAGTCTACTAGTCAATTACAAGTATGGCCTATAGTCTACTAGTCCTGTATGGCCTATAGTCTACTAGTCCTGTATGGCCTACAGGCTACTAGTCAATTACAAGTATGGCCTATAGTCTACTAGTCAATTACAAGTATGGCCTATAGTCTACTAGTCCTGTATGACCTACAGGCTACTAGTCAATTACAAGTATGGCCTATAGTCTACTAGTCAATTACAAGTATGGCCTATAGTCTACTAGTCCTGTATGGCCTATAGTTTTTTTTTTTTTTTTTTTTTCACCTTGATTTAACCAGGTAGGTCAGTTGAGAACAAGTTCTCATTTGCAACTGCGACCTGGCCAAGACAAAGCAAAGCAGTGCGACAAAAAAAACAACAACAACACAGAGTTACACATTAAACAAACAGTCAAAAACACAATAGAAAATCTATAAACAGAGTGCAAAATGTAGTGCAAAAATGCAGTAAGGTTGGGAGGTAGGACAATAAATAGACTATAGAGTAGAAATAAATTACAGAATTATCATCATTAACACAGGAATGAAGGATGTGCAAATTATGATGTGCAAATAGAGATACTGGAGTGCAAGATTAGTGAAAAATAAACAAAAATAAATATGGGGATGAGGTAGTAGAGTGGGCTATTTACAGAAGGGCTATATACAGGTGCAGTGATCGATAAGCAGCTTTGACAGCTGATGCTTAAAGTTATTGAGGGAGATAGGAACCTCTAGCTTCAATGATTTTTGCAATTCGTTCCAGTCATTGGCAGCAGCGAACTGGAAGGAATGGCGGCCAAAGGAGGTGTTGGCTTTGGGGGTGACCAGTGAGATATACCTGCTGGAGCGCATGCTACGGGTGGGTGTTGCTATGGTGACCAGTGAGCTGAGATAGGGCGGGGATTTACCTAATAAAGACTTATAGATGACCTGGAGCCAGTGGGTTTGGCGACGAATATATAGTGAAGGCCAGCCAACGAGAGCATACAGGTCGCAGTGGTGGGTAGTGTAAGGGGCTTTGGTGACAAAACGGATGGCACTATGATAGACTACATCCAATTTGCTAAGTAGAGTGTTGGAGGCTAGTTTGTAAATGACATCGCCGAAATCAAGGATCGGTAGGATAGTCAGTTTTACAAGGGCATGTTTGGCAGCATGAGTGAAGGAGGCTCTGTTGCGAAATAGGAAGCCAATTCTGGATTTAATTTTGGATTGGAGATGGTTGATAGTCTACTAGTCCTGTATGGCCTACAGTCTACTAGTCCTGTATGGCCTAATGTCTACTAGTCCTGTATGGCCTATAGTCTACTAGTCCTGTATGGCCTATAGTCTACTAGTCAATTACAAGTATGGCCTACAGGCTACTAGCCATATTAGGGAGGTGTTGGTATGAGTGCTGAGGCGAGAATATGTTCATAAAGGGATACAGCCAGGTGACAACATACTGACCAGACCTGGAACACAACAACTACTCAGGAGGCTGTGTTTGTGTGTGTATGTGTGTGGTTGTGTGTGTGTGTATGTGTGTGTGTGTGTGTGTGTGTGTGTGTGTGTGTGTGTGTGTGTGTGTGTGTGTGTGTGTGTGTGTGTGTGTGTGTGTGTGTGTGTGTGTGTGTGTGTGTGTGTGTGTGTGTGTGTGTTGTAGGGAAGATGGGACTAAAAAGTGAGATATCGCTCAGCAAAAAAAGATGAAGAGAGAAGGGGGGGACAGTGAAAAGACAGATGACACGTGTCGCCTTCAGATGACGTTGGCTTGACAACGCCATGGCAACGACAGGGCACTGACACTAAGCTTATGATAAAGACTTGAGGCTGACCCTGCTCTGTCTTTCCTCACACAGTTATTCTCCCCTCACTCTTTATGGTGGTAGTGAAGAACTGCTTTGTTAGGTTACGCAATCCTAAACCACCTTTATACGGTCTGCTTCAGATTCAGGAAAACATGTTTCATTACAAATAATTAGTAGCTCTGAAGTAAATGCCATGAAAATTAGGTATAGGCTAACTTTGGGATTATATTACTATTATTATGAATATATTAATTACATTTATGTCATTTAACTGCTGGTAATCATGACAAAATAAAAACGTTGTCTTCTATTCAATTGAATATAGTGTAAAGTAACATTATTGCATTGTTGATAATTACTTATACAAACAGAGGGTTTTTTCTGTAGGGGAAAAATGCCTTGATTTTCAGCAAAGAAATAATCTGAACTGCATTAGGATAAATTCAAAGTGCAATGTAAAACTAATCTTCACCTTCCATTAATTTAGTATAACTTTGAATTACAATAAAACAATCCTTAGCCTACAAAAACAAATGATACACTATAATAACTTTCATGAATAAGCCATCACAAATGCTCATAAATGTTATAAATGTTATAAAAGCTTGAATGTTAATGCTTAATGAAGTTTATAAATCTTTACAAATAATGAAATACTAATGTATTAACAGCGTGCACGCTATTTATAAATAGTAGTATTAATGCTTATTAATTAAAGTTATTATAAAGTTTTTATTAAATGTCATCTGAGTTTTTATTTGAACTTGGCCCCTTCAAACCAACTTTACAATAGTCTAAAATAGTAGGTGTGGGCAACTGTAGGGCCTTACCATTCATCAATTTCTTATTATTACACATTTACACTGAGAATTAGGCCTACTGCATGCGCATGCAACTAATGAATATAAGAAGACAAAAAACGTATTCTTGTCTACTTAACGGTTAAACCTCCCTTACCTGGAATGGGTTATTCCCTACATAGCTAAGCTACTGTGTGCGAGTAATACATAAAAGCATGTCTGCCAAAATAGGCTACAGATTATTCAAAACCCAAAAGCCTATTATTTTAGAAGAACAACTCATGGTAATTGACTCGAATTTGAATTTGAATATTTTATAGGACCAACAACATAAAACTTACCTATCAGGTAAAGTTGTCCTTTACAGACGAAATAGGCTGTCATTTAGGAACATTTACCAGCAGAATTCAGTCGCTTAGTCTACACCATAATCAAGAGCAACATTTACCGGATGGAATTTTCAATAGCAAGCCTTTCTTACAACGACCACGGCTCCTCTTCGTTCCTCGATTTATCACACAAGGAAATTATTTATTTGATAAGGTCTTCATTGTGTTTGCAAATATAATGTTTGAGTTTCTTAATTTTGAGAAACACAATATTGGTACGGAAAACACACGCGAGGTAAATAGTTTTAAGGAATTAGATGGAATTGTGTTATTGTTACTTGCTACGTACTTTAAAACAAGGGCTGCCAAATACACCGAATTTATCACCTCATATTTCTCTTTCCAATGATGACTACCTCAGAACACGAGTCATTCTGTGGAACATTGCTTCCCCCTAGTGCTTATAGATATATTTATTGAACGATAAATAACCAAAAACCTGATCAGAACAACCGTGAGTTATTATTGTATAATTTCAAACAATCAATTGAACTTAATATGTATTATGTTTCACTATGACTGTATATCATAGTATGGAAAATGTTCTAACATTGTTATTAATGTTGTGATTTTACTCAAACATATAGTGAGAAAAAATAAGAAACCCGCACACTGCTCTTGAAAGAAGCTCTGACGAAGGACTTGAGACCGATACGTAAAGCTTAATAAAGAGCAGTGATACTAGCAAGAGCAGTGTGCGGGTTTCTTATGTTTTCTCATCTTATTCAACTGTTACCATGCACCTGTGACAAAGATAGCTCAGATAATTGTATATTTTTTTTCTTAACCTAACCTTTATTTAACTAGGCAAGTCAGTTAAGAACGAATTCTTATTTACAATGACGGCCTACCTACAGGGTCAGCCATAGTAGTACTGCGCCCCTGGAGAAAATGAGGGTTAAGTGCCTTGCTCAAGGTCACATCTAAAGGTTTTTTCACCTTGTAGGCTCAGGTATTCGAACCAGCAACCTTTGAATTTTGAATTACTAAAACATATGGTAAAAACTAAACATCTTCATTATGCAGTAGATTTTTAAGTAAGCATACACTATAGTGTTTGTCAACAGAAATAACATCAATTTATTGTAAGAGGTGTCAATGATTAGTCAGATAATGGACACACACACACACACACACGCAAACAAACACCCGTCAATGTCAAACACAGCCATTTTATGGTTCAATCTCCACAGCTGCCAGTTGCTGTGTGACATGAGTGTTCCTGAAAGAGGGGCCTGGTGACTAGTGCTCTAGTTAACTAAACTCTCAATCTGTGGAAGGACACATTTTCACCCATCCATTGCGCACTTCTCAGAAGTAAACTGTACCTACACTAATATAATATCCATTGTTATATCACCAAGTTATCTTCATTCTGTTCATCATTTATTGTCATCATCTTTATTAATTCACGTTTTACTCAGTTTTGTAAATGTCTCTCGGAAAGTAAAATAAAGTGTATAATGGATTCATAATAACGCTTACCCGCTCATTTCTATGGGTCAGCTGCGCAGGAATGGTGTGTCAATCACGTACACCATGTAGCAAAATGTTGCTATGGAGACTAATCCAGTGCACCACACCCCCTCCACATTCCGTGTGTTGAAACCATCAGTCAGTCTAAACTACTAGATCACACGTCCAACGGAAAACCGCGTGAAACGCTCAAATGGAGTTTGCGGCACTTGAGGTTAGTGCGCTCTCTCTCTCTCTCTTTCTTTCTCTCTCCTTAACTCTTTATCTATCTATCTCTCTCTCTCTCTCTCTCACACTCACTCTTTGACCCAATTGATTCTTATCGTGTATCTGTGTGTAACAAACTTTATCTGCCCAGGTTAGTTTGAAAGTCCCCAAATATGTTTTCTGTAGCTGTTCGATAAATGATGAGGAGATTTGGCAGATTTTGTAACATCCTTCTAACATAATTCTAACATCCTTCTAGATCCCCACCTAGCTAAACCAACAGGGGAAACAACTTTTTGTAAAGGTAAATAACCTTCACTTCTAAGTACACTACATCAGGTATATTTCATGAATAATATATTTCCTTATTTATTCTCAGTCTAGAGCATAAAATACCTTCAACTAGAGATATGTTAATCGTGGTAAACTCTGCACTGCCTCTCAATATAGGCATATATCATAAATAATATATTATATAGCATTTCTGAAAAAAAGTATTTTGTAAAAACATTGTATCACATATTACAATTCACAAAGTGTGGATTGTCAATGCATGACATTAAAAATGATTCATCAAAATAGTAGTACAAAATACTGTTTTATCCTTTTTTTATAGAAATAATCCTGATAACATCCCCTCAGGGAGGAAAACATTTGAAATGTGACAAATTTCAATTATCAATCTTAAGGCTCTACATGAGTTGACTGTTTAAAATGCAGTGCATAGAAAAGACCCTTTACTTTCTCTGTACAAATCAAATATTCATGTACCTTGTTGTCTATAGTCTTGGGGGTAGAGCTGGAATTAGATATGCCTTACACGCATCTTCATGAATCATATATCACGGTGTAACTACCTACACACTCCCATAGGGGTGTTATATAGCAGCCCTGCACACACAGATTCACAGACCAAAATATGTATGCATGCAAATTTACATGAGAAAACAAGTGTCCAACTCCTTAGCGTTATTTACAGCACAATGACAAGGATTATGGATCTTCCTGAGCGATCCACACACATACACACACAACGTCATCCCGGCATCATGTAAGAAAAGTGAGGGAAGGAGAAAAAGGGGGGAGGAGGAACCTGGGGGGAGGAGGAAGCTGGGGGACGTGCTTTCATGTTCTCCAGGCTGTAGCCTTTCATACTGCCAGGTTGGCTCTGCAGCCCCCTTCAATTATGCAGGAAAATTGATGTGTATCATTAATTATGTCAGTAATATCATAAATCATCACTTGGTGCAGTAATTAATTATTTTCTAGTCGTGTGAAGAACATGACAGAGTAAAGATAAATAAGGAGAGAAAGAAAGCTGGAGTGGAATTGAGGGGGAGGAGGATGGGGTGAGGGAGGGAGGGAGGGACGGAGCGGCTATTGGTCCGTCAGAAAGGCCCGAGCAAGACGGCCCCTTCCTGGAAGCCAACACTGGTGTTCCCCATATTGGCCTTACATACTGACCAGACCGCTCGCACGCAGGTTGGTTTTATCCACCCACACCAGATCCCTCGCAAGCAGGTTGGTTTTATCCACCCACACCAGACGCGATCAGGACACGCAGGTTGGTTTTATCCACCCACACCAGTCGCGATCAGGACACGCAGGTTGGTTTTATCCACCCACACCAGACGCGATCAGGACACGCAGGTTGGTTTTATCCACCCACACCAGACGCGATCAGGACACACAGGTTGGTTTTGTCCACCCACACCAGACGCGATCAGGACACGCAGGTTGGTTTTGTCCACCCACACCAGACGCGATCAGGACACCAGGTTGGTTTTGTCCACCCACACCAGACGCGATCAGGACACGCGCGTTGAAATATCAAAACAAACTCTGAACCAACTACTGTATATTAATTTGGGGACAGGTCAAAAAAGCTTTAAACATTTATGGCAATTTAGCTAGCTTGCTGTTGCTAGCTCATTTGTCCTGGGATATAAACATTGGGTTGTTATTTTACCTGAAATGCACAAGATCCTCTAATCCAACAATTAATCCACAGATAAAAGGGTAAACCGAGTTTGTTTCTAGTAATCTCTCCTCCTTCAGGCTTCTTCTTCTTCTTCTTTGGACTTTATATGTCGGTTGGCAACCAACTTTAAGCTGCATTACCGCCACCATCTGGACTGAAGTGTGGACCTCAGTTCATCTTTCAATCACCCACGTGGGTATATGCTCGTAAAAACCAATGAGGAGATGGGAGAGGCGGGACTTTCAGCGCGTTGACGCACGCGAGCAGTGTGGGTGCAATGATTGACTAACATGTAAGTGTACATTTATTTTGCAACGCGAGCAGTGTGGGCAGAAGGTTACGCACATTGTCCTGTCCCAGAGTTTAGGTGGACAGAGGAACACAAGTACATCCACCTCCAAACCAGCTGACGTTGTGCTGTACCAAAGAGTAGCTTTTAACTTCTGCCTGTAAGAGGAATGGAGCTTGCCTGGAGAAATAACTGAATGCATGGATTTCTTAAATACATAACGGTGTCTCAGTCATTTGAGTACAACAATACATACCCTACATAAAAAATGGTCAAGGATTGTGCAGGGCCGTAGAGTCAGGTTGGTAACACTGTGAGCTCTATGCACATGTAAGATTCCCCACTGGAGACCGGCGAGCTCTATGCACATGTAAGATTCCCCACTGGAGACCGGGGAGCTCTATGCACATGTAAGATTCCCCACTGGAGACCGGGGAGCTCTATGCACATGTAAGATTCCCCACTGGAGACCGGGGTTTAATACCTAAGTCCTCCTCTTACAATTTATCTCCTCTTAACCTGTGACCCCCTCTGCTTCTAATCTATCTGGAATAAATAAAATACATCAGTGAAGTGAATCTCTCCTTTCAATTTATTTTCTTAATTATCAAGGATTAAAAACCATGTCTACTGACTTTTTTCCCATTGTGTTTCTCATTATAATCAGAAGGGCAAAAGAATGGACATTTCTATGATAGAGATGTAAAATGCCAACAAATGTTTCACGACACGTCATAACATCATGTTAGATTTTTTAGTTATTTGTGTTCATATTTTTGAAAGTCACCAAAGGAGAGATAAAATAAGTTTTAAAAAATACATAAATTCACTTTCTTATAAATGCATTTAGTCATATAATATAATCATTACTTAAACATTGTTTGATCATTGTTTGTTTGGAGTTGAGCTTCCTAAATGTCAGGTTTCTTAAAGGGAAGAAATTCATTGAATGAAGAAAGATGACAGTTATATTTTGTAATTCCTGGTCTATACTGTATTTTACAGTAATATCGCATAACAATTGTTGTGTCTTAATTCAATTCAAAATGGCTGCTGGTGTAAAGCCCTTACAACAAGTAGGCAGCATTATTTTATCCTCTTCCAATTTTTGGATGTTATTAATTGGACACTTGAATGAAAAGCGTTTCATCGTGCCAGTATTTTAGAACACTAAAACAGCAGACGAGGAGCACTCCCTAAAAAGGTTATTCAAACACAGTACTCCATGCTAGCAAACCATGTGCTCATCTGAAGAGCTTCGGTTACATCTTAGTCCTTTACCAGAGAGTATAGGCTACTGCTCTCCCTAAACGAATCATTGTGATGAGTGGCAATCATTTCTATAGTAAAACTCACAATTGGCTGTAATGATTTAACTAACATTGACACATGGTATTACTGATGTCCTTGATTCGCAAATGTGTAGGGTACACAAGAGAGGTTTTTAGAAGAGCAAGTGGATGTTCAGGAAGGGGTTTGACTGTGATACACAGCTACAATACACAGTAGACTTGATAACAGGACAGGGGAACCAGTAGAAGAGACTACAACTCATTTAGCAGACTCTTTTATCCAGAGCAACTTACAGTTAGTTAGCGCGTACATGTTAATACTTTTTTCATACTGGTCCCCCGTGGGAATCGAACCCACAACCCTGGCATTGCAAGCACCATGCTCTACCATCTGAGCTACATAGGACCTCCTTAGCCTTTCGCTGGGTCAGCGACAGAGGGACCAGTAGAAGAGACTACTCCTCCTTAGCCTTTAGCTGGGTCAGCGTCCACGGCCTCATAGAGCATCATGGGCAGACAGCACGTATCGATCTGGAGGAGGAGGAGGAGATGGAGGATGGAGTAGAGAGAAAGTAAAAACCACTCCAGATGACAAAACACTGATCCCACTATGGACCTGAACCTTCACCTTCTCAGGCTCTCTCCCTGTGACCCTCAGTACCTCTCCCCTACTCAGGTGGTTGCCAAGTGTGTGTGTGTCTGTGAAGAGAGAGAGAAGAGAGAAGAGACAGAGAGAGAGAGAGAGAGAGAGAGAGAGAGAGAGAGAGAGAGAGAGAGAGAGAGAGAGAGAGAGAGAGAGAGAGAGAGAGAGAGAGAGAGAGAGAGAGAGAGGAAGGGAGGGAGGGTGTTTGGGAACACAGGCGCCTAAGCCAGTGTTTAATATCAAGTGCGAGCGTTGGAGTTTTAATCAATACCAGGCCTCTTTTGTTCCCGGCCACTGAGAGAGGAGCAGCCACTCAATCCAGAAAGGTTAATGCCAGGGGGTCAAGTGATTTCACACCCATGCCGGGATCCTCCGTGTCGCCACGACTACCACGCCTCCAGCCACCATGACACCAGTGGCCTGATTTATGGGCTGTGAGAGGTGATGGGATGGAGGTGGAGGTTGAGAGGGAAGGAGGAGTACTGTTATCTGTCCCTCCATACTTCAACAAATGAAGGAAGAGAATACAGGGAAACTGGACTGTGAAGACTGGACTGCATAATATCCCCCACCATTGAGGGGATGGCCCTGTGTTGCTCAGTTGGTAGAGCATGGCACTTGCAATGACAGTGTCGTAGGTTCGATGGGGGACCAGTATGAACAAATAGGAAAACGTATGTACTCAGTACTGTAAGTTGCTCTGGATAAGAATGTCTGCCAAATGACTAGAATGAATGAATGTTTTTCTACTGTGCACGGGCTCGTATTGGTTCAGAGAGCAGCCTTTATATGCAGAGAAAATGCTAGTTTTTACATTTAGCGTCAGAATTCTGTTAAATTTGACGCTTTGCTGAAAGGAAGCTGACACAGTGTGTAATAGCAGAAAGTACAACAGTACCCACATCCTGATGGATTAGAATAGCCATAACTTCCTTGACGGATTCCTCGTGGAACACTAAACTACGGATCCGTGGGCATTGTTCGTCATACACTGTATGCAGATACGGTCAGAAAACTATAGACTACAACTCAAGTAAAAAAATATCCATGTTTCCATGTTGTTTGTATCCACACTGTTACTTACATTTGGTAATTGATAAACTGAAGACGAGAGCTCACAATGTCCCACTTGAGGGCTATTAACCTCCAACACCTCCCTCTAACCAGTGTTGAAAATGTCATAGAATTGCAAGAACATATCACTCTTGAGTCAGATGTTAACAGAATGTGTAATTTAGCCTATTAAACACAAAACAATGTTTCAAGTAAGAATTAGACAGGTCTGATGAAGGAAAATAAAGTAAATTATTGCCTACTACCACTGCATGGCAAAGAAATAATGAACTACTGAAAACACTACCAAGTTCAACTACCACCAAGCTACTGCAAAATGTAGTCAAATTACTAGTTGAACTACATGTACTGAACTCCGTGCAGTACCCTGCCCTCTGCCCAGTACCATACTCTGCCCAGTACCCTGCCCTCTGCCGAGTACCCTTCTCTGCCCCTCAGTCACTAGCCGGCTACCACCGCGTACTCTACCCTCCACGTTAGGGACTGCTGCCCTATGTACATTGTCACTGAATACTGGTCACTTTAATCATGTTTACATACTATTTATATATCTACTGCTGCACAATGTTTTTTAACATTTTGTATTATTGCGTGCTTGTTGACATTTACTGCATTGATTGATAGGAACTAGTTACATAAGCATTTCACTGCACCCTCCATAACACCTAAACTGTGTACGCAACCAATACAATTAGATTTTGAGTTCACTACTCCCCGACACTGCCCCCAACATAAACCCCCCCCCCCCCCCCCCCCCCCCCCCGCCTCTCTCCCTCTCTCCCTCTCTCTGAGGTAATGAAGGGGGGTGGTGGGTTGAGAGGGAAGGTCTCAGAGAGGGACATGGAATCGCTGAAATTAATGTGAGGACTTATCTGGCGGAGGCCATTACTTAAAGCCTCACTATTCCAAACACACCACCTCACTGACGGAAGCACAATAAATAATCCGTCCAAACAAAATATATTCCGCACAAATTCACCGGAATACATCTCATCGTTATCTGTGGTAGCGGACGGCTGGCAATTAATAATCCAGCCATCCGTCTTTTGGAGAGCATCCATCTTGTTTTTCATTAGGTCTATTGCTCTGCATGTAATTCCACTCTTCCCCTCTACAAACATGAGCTCCCTTCTTCTTGGTGACTTTGCTCGGAGGGCTTGAACATGGCCATTTGGGTACTTTTGTGATCATGCCTTTCATATCAGTAATGCCTAATTAATGCACTACCATAATGAACTTTGATTCCATCCTCGGGATTTCAGTTTTTCATCTCATGTTTGGAGGCAAAAAATTATCCCTACAAAAAGGGCACTGGAGCTAGCGTTAGCATCCTCTGGGTCTCTGGGGTTGACAATAGCAATTAGCATCAACGAGTGAGCGATATAAGGGGCTTATGATTGACAGATGCCCCCAGAGAAGTGGGACGAGTGAGGCGACAGCTGGCCTCTCCAGTCTTTCTGGCCGCCTCAGGCTCTGGACCCGTGTCATCCTGCCTGCCTGCGCCCAGCCAAACCCTTCCCCATCAATGTTCAAACTCATGCCTTATTATATCCAGTGTGTCAGCCAAACTCTTCCCCCTTCAGTCCTCACATATTACACGTAATATCACAGGTTTACATGTTACGCATAGTTTCTCATGTCTCTATGAGTCTATAAGGCATTCTTCAATGACACTGATTCTCCAACAGCCAGAAGAAAATAAATGCTTTCCTAATTGATCCCCTCACAGTGCATCAGGGAGACTCTGTTTTCCCAGCCAAACAGACACACAGCTCCATCAATACACCATCTCACCGCAACTCCTTACACAGCAGTGCAGATGCACAGCTCCATCAATACACCACCTCACCACAACTCCTTACACAGCAGTGCAGACACACAGCTCCATCAATACACCACCTCACCACTACAGCAGTGTCTCGTGCAGCCCCTCATAGAATCCTACTGTTCACTGTACACAATTATCGATGGACATGAGTAATGGAGTTCTCGAGTACTCAAACGGACGTCAAAGCTCGATCTTTAACCAGAGATCAATATTTTTATCAAATAAGAATACTGTAAAACTATTTGGTGGAATGTGCTTTGTGGCTGCCCGACTGGGCAAGTGAAACTTTGTTAATTTGCTTTGACTCGTGTTCCAAACCAAGCTAAGCCTCACACCATTCTTTGTTCCTCTCCCTAAATTCCCTTTCCCCTCCATGTCTCATTCACTAAATTGAGTTCTGACCGCTTCGTCCACACAGGCGTGTTGAGTGCGCACACAAGCTCCCGTTAAGCATACAGAAATACATGCCTCTAAAAACGTATCTAACTGATGGGATACGCAAGCTTCAATCCTTGCCAAATGATGACAGCTTTATTAAAAATTCAAAATGGACTGGTTGATTGAAGTAGGATAATATGTGTTCAAACAACGAGCTGCAGTTTTTCGAATAATTAGGTCTATTCTCCGCTTAAGCTACTTTGCGAACTGCTAGCGCTATTTAGAATTGGTTAGCCTAGGCTATGTACATAAACCCTGGATTACTGATGCTATGTAACATTGAGAGGCTTTGAAGCCACCAATTGGCCATATTGGCACTCCCCAGTAGGAGCAGTTCTCAATAGAAATTAATGGAATTCTACAGCATTTCAATTAAATGTTTCAAGGACAAAATACGTGTATTTAAGTTTAAAAAAAAATTGTAGTGGGGACAGTAACATTAATACATACACACATATACAGTATATATACTTTAGCTAACATAATATAATTGTGCATTAAGGTGTCTGTAATGGATAAAACGTGAATGTAGACATTAATAAATGCATTTCTATAGCTTCCAAAAATATGTTTTACCATTAAGGAGGAGTACCAAGATGGCTGCATGGTGGCTTCGATACAGCGCCCCCTGTCCGTCAACCAGGGTTTATACACATCATTGGCTATAACGCCCATGAACACAGATGGGTTCCACACTGAAAATACGCAAAAACATTAGTAATGCAGTAATTGATCACAATGCAGTGTTCAATGTGGAATTGTTCATCCTTTTTGAAAATTCGAAAGACCAGAATAAACTATATCAAAAAGAAGACCGATTTTGGTTTGTAACTCTGAAATAATTGTCTTTCAACTCGCCAAATTGAGCCCTGTTTCAAATTATCACTCTTTGAGAATAACTGTTCGAGGCACGAGATTCGCATCACTTCGCACTGGCAACTTTTTTCATTTGGAAAAAGATTCTGTTCTATTTTATTTTATTCTATTACGTCATGTTTTTTTACTATAAAATAAGTGTGTCTTGACTGTGATAAGGGCTCAGGAAATTAGAGCATCTTGCCTATGTGTTGCCTGCTAGTAGCGCAGTGGTCTAAGACGCTGCAGCTCAGTGCTAGAGGCTTCACTACAGACAGCCTGGTTTGAATCCAGACTGTATCACAACTGGCTGTGATTGGGAGTCTCATACAGCGGTGCACAATTGGCCCAGCGTTGTCTGAGTTTGGCCGGTGTAGGCCGTCATCGTAAATAAGAGTTTGTTCTTAACTGATTTGCCTAGTTAAATTAACAAAACAAGGCTTTGCCATTGCACAGCCATAGGCTTTTACAAGCAAGCGCCACTGCTGAGGTTACTGCCTTTCTGAAGATTGGGTTCCACGATATAATATAATCAGTTGATGTTAAGGTGTCAATAAATGAATCTTAAATGGCACTTGCTTTTTTATTGACTTGATATATATGGGGCAATTTAGCAATTAGGATTTCTTATTTCTAGCGGTTATGATAAATTAGGCATTGTTGCGATATGTTGGCATATAGTTAAATGTGCACAAAGTTTTTCCAGTTCGGGCCTTGTGTTCTAAAAATATAATATTTTTTCCATTTGAGTGCTCAAGTACTCTAACAAAATCAAGCGGGTACTCGAACAGTCCAAAAATGTAAAATGGCCATCCCTATCCATATAACATGATGTTGTTTATGTGTATTTGTGATGCGTTTGTCGAGGCAAGCCAATGTACAAACCGATTTAAAGCAGAAAAAGATATCAGCTTTGTGAATGATGTAGTCTGTCTGTCTGTCTGTCTGTCTGTCTGTCTGTCTGTCTGTCTGTCTGTCTGTCTGTCTGTCTGTCTGTCTGTCTGTCTGTCTGTCTGTCTGTCTGTCTTTCTTTCTTTCTGTCTGTCTGTCTGTCTGTCGCATGGCTTTTAACACTCACTTCCACATGCATCAAAATAAGTGCCAGTAAACAAATCACAGCGCTAAACTGAATCAAGGTCACATAAATCTGATAACAACAATGCTGACTGGTGTCAGTGCAGTCTATTAAGACAGGGAGGGGGGTTGAGCAGGCGGAGTGCCAGGCAGAAGGGCCACTGTGCTCTGTCAGCACTGATAGAGAGACCCCACTCTAATTTATGGCCCAGTGGACCACATGACCAGGCACCATTACCTGTCAATAGGCTCAGGGAACAGGGAGGGAAGTGGAAGGTGACTAGACAAGACTAGAGGAGGCTCCATCACTGATCTGAGATCAGCTTACCATGCCCTGTCACCATTGGGAGGGTGGGTGAATCTGGCCTTAGATCAGTGCGTAGGGATTTATTTTAAAGCAGAGAGAGGTGGGGGGAGGGGTTATGTGCAGGTGTGCAGAGAGCAGTCAATCTGAACCCTGTATGGGGATTCAAAGTTTTCAAACCACCTACAGTATTAAAGCCGGGTGTACACTACACAACTTTCAAAATCCTGACATCACTGAACCTCTCACATTAAACAACCGTCTTTCCTGTCGTTTTTTTGTCTTGCCAACGTAGTTGTGCACACACTAAACGTTGTGGCACAGATGTGGGGTCACACACTACAAAAGTCTTCACTTGATCGTGAGGATTGTCGATACCACACTGTCTTGCTAAAACAAAGAGGTGATGCGATTGGATTTAATGTAACTGCAAGGAGCTGTGGCTCAAAGCAGCCTCATAAACGTCAGACATTCACGCTTGCCATACAGAGTTGAACTATCTAGACAACATCTTGAATTTAATAACATTGCTTGTGAACTTCAGAGCTGTAACGATTTGACACTTTGGCTTTGGTTAAAGGCAAGTACATCATTGTAAATAAGAATTTGTTCTTAACTGACTTGCCTAGTTAAATAAAGGTTCAATAAAAAATAAAAAGTACAAACGCATACTAGTAGCAGTTATCGCTCCTGTTCGAGAGTCTACACATTCTGTGTGATGCAAAACAACGTCATCATCTCACTGGCTTCTTCTCTGGCGAGCTCTCATTGGCTATTGCTGATTACTGTTCTCAAAACTTGTATTTGACACTACAAAGAGCGTTGCAGATCTTGTGCCAATAAAATCTAATGTTTGAAAATATCTGGACGTCTGGGGCTGCATAAAGACCGGATTGGTAGCCCTCAGATTGCGTTTCTGCCCCGCTCGGTGATGGCCGCGCGCCCGGAGTATGCAATGACATTGGGGATTTTGTCTCTGATCTCCAATAGGCTACTTGTCTGGGACAGCTAAATCGGGGCCAACATTGTGTAGTGCACCCGGCTTAAAGTGTTGAACTTGTATTTGAATTAAAACATGGTGAGAGCTGTAACAAACTGTAACAATACCATATGGGACATAACATATTAATGATGGGGGGGTAAAATCGCTAGTTATATATCCCAATATTAATCATTTGTAAAAAAATAAATATATATATATATATATATAATTCTACGTAGCATTAGCTAGCACTAGTCGGCTGTATCTACAACAAAACATCTGTATTTTTCTATAGTTTGTTCTGCATCTTCTTTTTAAAAAGTGAGCCAACATGTTTTCATTATTTTTCTTTCAATGACCGATCCCCCAAAAAATGTATCATGCTCTTTTTGTCTCTCTGCAGCAGACAGACAGTGCCATCGGAAATTATTCAGACCCTTGACTTTTTCCCAAAAAATGTACGTTAATATATACCTGATGTTACTAGTGAATGCAATTTTTGTGAACTAGAAACTGAATCTACTGAACACTTATTTTGTAATTGTTTACATAGTGAGGTGTTCTGGACAGATGTTAAATTATATCTTGGTAACAAAATGTATACAACCATTGAAATATCTAAGTTTGACATATTATTTTACTACACTGATTCCACAATTGAAGGTCAGTATGTCATAAATCTCTTTATTTTATTATGAACATTATCGGATTTAGAAAACTATTTAGAATCATTAAAACATATACAAAACAAAATGTCAAAAAAAATGTATTCGCTACATGTCTGTATTTGATTTGATGTAATGTGTATTTGTATTATTATAAAACGTGTTCTCTTCCTTATTTCTTTGTGTAATCACTATGTGTTTTGTGTTTTACATGTTACTGTTTAATAAAAGCCTTATTCTAAAATGTATTCAATAAAACATTTCCTTAGCAATCTACACACAATACCCCATAATGACAAAGCGAAAACAGGTTTTTAGAAATGTTTGTATTTACATAAGTATTCAGACCCTTTGCTATGAGACTTGAGCTCAGGTGCATCCTGTTTCCTGATTGGAGTCCACCTGTGCTAAATTCAATTGATTGGACATGATTTGGAAAGGCACACACCTGTCTATATAAGGTCCCACAGTTGACAGTGCATGTCAAAGCAAAAACCAAGCCATGAGGTCCAAGGAATTGTCCGTAGAACTCCGAGACAGGATTGTGTCTAGATCTGGGGAAGGGTACCAAAACATTTCTGGTCCCCAAGAAGTAGAAACACTGTATTTTTTTGAGTGTGCATTGTGGGTCAGAGAAATAGGCATTTTTACACTATTGTTCTAAATTCAATCAGTCTTCATCTTCATCCTTATCATTCAGTGAAATAAAATTCCATTTTGAAGTCGTGCACAATATTTCTATCTCGTTTTAATTCATTCAGCTAGAGACACATTAACGCCTTGGGACCCAAATGCATAATCAGCACTCTTAGCTGACGCAGTGACGCAGGGTAACGTACTGAACCACTAATTACCTCTGTCCCACAGCATAATCTCAAAAACATTTAATGGAGGAACCACAGTACACAATGCAATCTCTCCTTAACCTGTTAATGACCTTTTTATAATGACATCCTATGAAAACAGAAAGAGAACATTTAACACACACACACACACACTGCCCAACGTCTTCCTCCTAAATCAGCCATGTAAAATAACTTTGTGTATTGACTGGGTGAAATCATAGGACTGGGCCCCATCTCACACTGGCCAACCCACAGCAGGCTTAGAATCTCTGGAGCTACACACACACACACACACACACACACACACACACACACACACACACACACACACACACACAACCCAGCAGAGCCTCCATTTAAACAGCAGACATACAGTACATTAAACAACATTATAGCCCTGCACTTAATGGATCAGTTCCCTATGTTTGGAGAAGGGGAGTGGAAGAAACAGGAAAAAGAGAGGGGATAGGCAAGTAAAGGAAGGAGGGGATAAGGGAGGCAAGGAGAGAGAGAGAGAGGGAGAGAGAGAGAGAGAGAGAGAGAGAGAGAGAGAGAGAGAGAGAGAGAGAGAGAGAACGAGAGAACGAGAGAGAACGAGAGCAAGAGGTAGAGCGAGAGAGAGAGAGAGAGAGAATGAGAGAGAGAGAGAGGAGAGAGAGAGAGAGAGAGAGAGAGAGAGAGAGAGAGAGAGAGGGAGAGGGGGGGGGAGTGGGTATGGGTGCGGGATAAGCACCTTATTAAATGACAAGATTTTCCTGGTTTGCGCCAATTAATTGTGCACTGCCACTGACTACTCATTTGGTGGGAAAAATGCATCCCCAAATGCAGGGCCTCCTGCTTGAACTTTGCCTCAGAAGCACCTAATTCACTGCTGACTGCAGCTGTGGCCCTCGCCTGGGCTGCAACACTATTAAATTAGAGCGCCGGGCCATCAATTTAATAAGCGCTGGAGCAGATCATTTGAATAAGGACAGTATTAGTATTCTAGCGGAGCACAACTAAAAGCAAATGACCTTTTCCACCGCCCAGAAGATCCTTGAACACATCCAGCTGAATCAGAGAGCATGGTAATAAGCCATCAACGTTAAAGAGATTTTGATGTTGCTCCCCCCTTTCCTTTTCACCCCAAACAGCTTTGCCAGCTATTGTGATCTATCAGCTATTGTGATATATCAGCTATTGTGATCTATCAGCTATTGTGATATATCAGCTATTGTGATCTATCAGCTATTGTGATATATCAGCTATTGTGATCTATCAGCTATTGTGATATATCAGCTATTGTGATCTATCAGCTATTGTGATATATCAGCTATTGTGATCTATCAGATATTGTGATCTATCAGCTATTGTGATATATCAGCTATTGTGATCTATCAGATATTGTGATTTATCAGCTATTGTGATCTATCAGCTATTGTGATATATCAGCTATTGTGATCTATCAGCTGGCTAGGATCTCAATGGTTGAGGAGGAGGGGGGGGGGGGGTGGAAGAGGGGTTAAAAAAAGAGGAGAGGCAATGTGATGTGTTCGAGGAAGGGGAATTTATTATGTGGTGTACAGTAGGGCGGGGGGAAGGACTCTCCTAACACACACACACACCATTGATTTGTGTGCTCGTTGGGGAGCCGGATTGAACAATGCACATCAAAATTCCCTGTGAACGCTAACATAAAAAATCAGTAGCTGACGTTCGCAGAGACATCTTCAGCTGCTGGTGCACACCTGAGGGAAACTCCACTAACCGCTGTTCCAACACATATCTGTTGTTCAAGCTGCCAAACTGAATGGGCGGGACAATGAAAACATTAATGGCTCGTAATGCACTGGGCTGAATAGATCATCCTCACCGACAGTTATGGCTCCTGGCTGTCAATCAATGGAGGTGTAACTAGTAGTTGCTGGTCTATTATGAAATAAACATTTTGATCAAAGGTTAAGTGATCAAAAATGTAACTGTTTGACAACAACTCAGCTCCAGCTACTGTAGAACCTGTACGTTAACGGGCATTCGAAACTAAATCCCAAACTTTTTCATATGTTTATAATCACCATATTAAATTCCATTGAATCGTTTGCCAGTAGTATTTTCCACTTGTCATTGTAGAAGTGACAGAGTAGAAGTGTGCATGGTGGAGCTAGTGTTTCCTGTGTGCTTGTATAGCAACAATGCCTGAGGGTAAGTCAGTTATGACAGCGAACAGGCAAATCGATAGGGCAACGACAGCAGCACACTGCCCTCGCAGGGTAACAAAGAGGACAAGGCTTGTGACTGGTCACATTACCACCGCCAGGGATAAACTCAAGAAAATAATGAAACACCATGGCATCTCATTCACTCACTCTGAGCACTTAAAATGCTGAGGACAAGCAAGATCCATAAATAATGGGGCGTAAGATGGGAGATATATGTGATCCTGTGAAACGGCTCAGTCTTTTATGGGCTACTTGCAACGTTGATGAATATTTGCCTGTTCAGAATCATAGCATAATTTCGGACCACAATTTGTTGCAATTAGCCAGTTGATTTATAGGAATGCCAGAGCCCTGGTAACAATTAACACTGCCTTCTCTGGGTGTTTATTAATGGGGTGCGGTGAGAGGGAGTCTTCAACAGAAGGGCCAGTCTGTCCACAGGCCTGGTACAGTTAGTGTGGCATTGGCAAGGACCAAGATGGACACCATAACACAGCTCTTAGCTCTGTCACCACTATCATGGCAAGGCTTTTTAATGTGGCTTGGAAATCAATCTGTGGAAATATTTTGTGTTTCAGCTATATAAGGAAATACCCACTGTATTATTAGTATTATTCATTATAATTATTATAATAATTATTATTATTATATACATAATTTGTGGTGATCCAAATAATTTACGTAAGCTCTAAAGGAATTAAGAAATTAATTAGCATTAAAGGACTTACTATCTTTCTTGCAAACATGATTTTAGTTATTGTCATGGAAAATGTCATCATGTGTTTAGTACATGTCCATCCATGGCTGTTAGTAATCAGTGCCAAAGGGCAAAGCAGTGACAAATGGCTAATGGGAACTTTTAAAAAATAATCGGTATTTGATGTGTATGGGACCGTCTGTTTAGATAGATAGATAGATAGATAGATAGATAGATAGATAGATAGATAGATAGATAGATAGATAGATAGATAGATAGATAGATAGATAGATAGATAGATAGATAGATAGATAGATAGATAGATAGATAGATAGATAGATAGATAGATAGATAGATAGATAGATAGATAGATAGATAGATAGATAGATAGATAGATAGATAGATAGATAGATAGATAGATAGATAGATAGATAGATAGATAGATAGATAGATAGATAGATAGATAGATAGGTACTTTATTGATCCCCCGGGGGGGAAATTTCATTGTCAAGCAGCTATAACAACAAAACACAGGGCAGGTGCAAAATGCCACAACGAATCTGGAGTGCAAAAAAAAACAAAAAAGCTATAAAAAGACATTGCATAGTATGAGTGGTTGGCTGAATATGTACACTATACATTAGTGGGTGTTGGATGGTTAACAATACTATACAGGTCGATGGCAGAGAAATACTTCAGTAGCTAAAAATGCATATAATATGAGCGAGGGTAATAATAGTTTACTTAATAGACAGACTGGCTAAATGAACAGGTAAGTGAATATTTTGCATGGTTAAATTAGCTGTACAGGTAAATATACAGTTATATTTACAGATAAGTGAATACTTGCATGGTTACACAAACTGTACAGGTAAATGACAGGAAGAGATACTTTAATAGCTAAATGTGTGTATGATATAATTTGGGGTAATAATAGTAATTCCCTTAAAATACAGTCCTTAGTGCGCAGGGTTTAATTACAGACAACTGCACGTATTGCACATTCGATATACTAAAAGCAATGAAAAAAGGTGGTAAGTTATTGGTCCTGGTTGTACACTATACACCTAATATACTACTGTATCATATGTATAATACCTTACTGTAAAACTGTATCATATGTATAATATATTACAGTAATACAGATACTATTGGGCATATTGTATGGGACTGTGTGTTTAGTAGTAAGGTATTGGTCCTGGTTGTACACTATACATCTAATATAATATTGTATCATATGTATAATACCTTACTGTAATACTGTATCATATGTTTAATATATTACTGTAATACTGTGAGTATACTGTAGGTGGGGACTGTATCATATGTATAATATATTACTGTAATACTATGAGTATACTGTAGGTGTAGACTGTATCATATGTATAATATATTACTGTAATACTGTGAGTATACTGTACGTGTAGACTGTATCATATGTATAATATATTACTTTAATACTATGAGTATACTGTACGTGTAGACTGTATCATATGTATAATATATTACTTTAATACTGTGGATACACTGTAGGTGTGAACTGTATCATATGTATAATATATGACTGTAATACTGTGAGTACACTGTAGGTGTGGACTGCATCATATCTATAATATATGACTGTAATACTGTGAGTACACTGTAGGTGTGGACTGTATCATATCTATAATATATGACTGTAATACTGTGAGTACACTGTAGGTGTGGACTGCATCATATCTATAATATATGACTGTAATACTGTGAGTACACTGTAGGTGTGGACTATATCATATCTATAATATATGACTGTAATACTGTGAGTACACTGTAGGTGTGGACTGCATCATATGTATAATATATGACTGTAATACTGTGAGTACACTGTAGGTGTGGACTGCATCATATGTATAATATATGACTGTAATACTGTGAGTACACTGTAGGTGTGGACTGTATCATATCTATAATATATGACTGTAATACTGTGAGTACACTGTAGGTGTGGACTGCATCATATGTATAATATATGACTGTAATACTGTGAGTACACTGTAGGTGTGGACTGCATCATATCTATAATATATGACTGTAATACTGTGAGTACACTGTAGTTGTGGACTGCATCATATCTATAATATATGACTGTAATACTGTGAGTACACTGTAGGTGTGGACTGTATCATATCTATAATATATGACTGTAATACTGTGAGTACACTGTAGGTGTGGACTGCATCATATCTATAATATATGACTGTAATACTGTGAGTACACTGTATGTGTGGACTGTATCATATCTATAATATATGACTGTAATACTGTGAGTACACTGTAGGTGTGGACTGCATCATATGTATAATATATGACTGTAATACTGTGAGTACACTGTAGGTTTGGACTGCATCATATCTATAATATATGACTGTAATACTGTGAGTACACTGTAGGTGTGGACTGTATCCTATCTATAATATATGACTGTAATACTGTGAGTACACTGTAGGTGTGGACTGCATCATATCTATAATATATGACTGTAATACTGTGAGTACACTGTAGGTGTGGACTGCATCATATCTATAATATATGACTGTAATACTGTGAGTACACTGTAGGTGTGGACTGCATCATATCTATAATATATGACTGTAATACTGTGAGTACACTGTAGGTGTGGACTGCATCATATCTATAATATATGACTGTAATACTGTGAGTACACTGTAGGTGTGGACTGCATCATATCTATAATATATGACTGTAATACTGTGAGTACACTGTAGGTGTGGACTGCATCATATCTATAATATATGACTGTAATACTGTGAGTACACTGTAGGTGTGGACTGCATCATACTACATACTCAGAGGAAATTAGCTATAAGAGAAAAAAAACATGCCAATAAACAGAAGAAACATTTTGTTTCTTTTAAATAGCAGTTACATTTACAATTCCTCCTCCCTGCAAGATACGGTTGGCATTTATGAACTACAGCTATTAAAATATACTTTTGTAAAACTATGCAATGAAACAAAACAGTTAAAAAGGATACAAACAGCTGTTCTCCCTGGCAATAACAGGGTTCAAGTGGAGTGATGTGCCCCGAAACAGCTAATAAATGGCACAAAATGAGCCTGCAATTAAATGTATACACTTGATTGCACTGCTGTCATGTCCACTATAGGCTTATCGAACACCTGGGATCCATTTCCTACTAGAACCACAAAAGCTATCTTATTCTTCCAGTGTTTTGGCTTCATTCTTAGGTTTTAGAAGAGCCACTTCACTGATGAACAGATTTTGGTTTAAAAGAAAATGACAAAAGAGAGAGTTGTTGCTGCAGACAACAGCATTATTGTAACATTGTGTTTTTAATGTTTCTAAATTGCTTTATTAAGCTGTCTGTCTGTATGAACAGTTTTAAGAAAAAGATACGTTTGGATAAACAATATCATATCCCAATTATAATATGGGTAAAGTTCATCATCAATGCAAAATTTCATTGTAGCCTACTGTATTTTGACGATGATCATGCTGAGATTGAAGATAGCAACATTTTTGTTCGTTCTTCCATTAGAGCTACTTCTGCGTTGTGTTAGAGTGCCTCTAATAGGCCAGAGGTAAATATTCAGCCTTTTTAATCTCGCCACAAAATAGTGAAAACACACTTAACTCCCAAAAAGTTTCAAAGTCTAGCTTTAACTGGTTCAATTAGGAAAATCTGACTATGTCAATGGACTGACATGTGAAAGCAATTATTAGCCCAGTCAACCTATGGGATAGTGGACAAAAGCCTTGTGTGTTTCACTCTGCCGACACCTGAAACATCTTGTCATGATTGGGCCTCATCTGTTCAGAGGAAATAAATTACCAAAATAAAAATCTCCAACTTATATTGGAGGTAATCAGTTCAGTAAGCTACCGTAAACTTCAATGGAATGGTCAATACTGGTGAATTTGTCTAATGTAGGCTATACGTCACATAGTTTGGGGGGGGGGGGGGGGTCAGGTTAACCATAGGTGGGTTTTCAGAGACTGAGCTGCTAACCACAGAAGGTATGTGACAGGAGGCCAATAATAATTTAGCTAACCCTTTTTTAATTGTCAGAGGGTTGATCACAATGCCCAGTAGAAAGCATTAGCCACTGAACATGCGACTGAAAGGGGCAGTCTAGAGGAATTAGTATGCCACATGGCAGGCAATGCCCATGTGCCACAGGTACTGGTTGTAAATAAAAATTTAAAAAGATCAATTCTAGAAGATCAATGTGTTATCTGGTTGTGCTTGACAATGAGAGAAAAAAAACACACAAAAAACAGTCATCTTTTATAGCATTTCATAGACTACTGTAATTCTGTTAACTATTTCCTAGTTTTACAATCTGGTGTTTTATTTGCAGCTCCACAAACAGGAGGACAAAACATTCATAACTGTGTCAGTAATAATTGTGTCAGTAATAACCGTGTCAGTAATAACCAGGTACGGACTAGGAATGAAAAATGGCCCTGGACTTTTTGACTCAGACCGACCCACCAAAACCTTGCCAGTGATACACCGCCACCCACACAACCCACGCCACACTTTACGTAAACAAGATTACTGAACAATATTTATAACAATAACTTTAGTAAAATAGAACAAGGGGAACGTGTTGCTCTTAGGAGGAGGCTGGCTAGAAGGAGCACATATTGGCATGATGGCACTGGCAGCAAGGTGGCAAGAATCTCTGGAACCTTCTGACCAGTAAAATAAATAATACAGGAAGAAATGTGTTGGTGAAAAGACTGGTGAGTAGGCAAGTCATAGAATAAAATTAAAATAAACATATTTCCTACCTCCTTAAATTAGCAATTTCTGCAGCGGCTCACTTCTCTCAGCAATGCCATCTATAACCAGGTCACTGTCCAGGGCCATTAAAACATCTCGCTCAGTAGCCATGATCATAAAAGCCTCCAGGTGCTGTTGAGATAGAGTGCTCCTGAGCCTACTCTTGATGAATTTCAGAGTAGAGAAGCTCCGCTTGCAAGCTACCTGGGTTACTGGCAGGGTAAGTAGGAACTTGTAAGCAAGGCCCAGGATGTGGTATGCGTCGGTCAATAGGTTGTACTGACTAAGAATATGGTAGCAACACACTGGACAGTCCTTGCAAGATGAACAGCTCTTGTTCACCATCTCCACTTCATCTTCATTTCCTTCAGGTCCATGATCCTCCATAGTCCTGGTTGTGTATTCTTCAAATCCTGATTGTTTTAACCTATACCACTGTTCTGCCAGATTCATGAGCTCACTCTGTAAATTGGCCACCGTTGCTCTGCTGTCAAATTTGATCAAACATTTGCTTGGTTCTTGAAGGGCTGTCTGTGAAAACCCACCTATGGTTAACCTGACCCCCCCCCCTAAAACTGTTTGACGTATAGCCTACATTAGTCTGTGGAAGGCCGCTGGCACTGGATGTTAGCTGACTAAAGTTTTTAGGGTCCAGAAGAGCCATGTCGGCATACAAAGTGCCATTACTCAGAAATAGCAGATGTATGCTATCTATAACTGTATCCAGAATTTGATTATGGACACCAATCCTGTATGCACTCTCTGCCCCAGTAAAAGTCTCATCTTGTGCCATCTCTCCAGGCATAGTTGTCTTCTTTCGAGCCCTTTTCGTTGGCAGAGTGGTCTCTAACTCCAGCTCTGTTTCCTCATCCCATTCCTGCAACTTCCTGTTGGCACACTGAACAAATGTGTCTGCAGCTGCCTTGACTTTTTCAAAATCTCTTGCCATTCCTTTCAGCTGCTCCTCTGTAGACACAACCATAAATTGTGCAGAAACAGAATGTCCATTCCACTTGTTTGGAGATATTTTGAGACTGGTGAGGTGACCTGAAATATTCTGAGGAATATAGGAGCTATAAGTATTGTTTCATACAACCCCTCAATGTATCCTTGTGCCTTGACCCATGCAGTAGTGTTGATGTTTTTCTGATCTTGTATGGTTGAAAGAGAGAAGCCTTAATACTGGCCTTGCATACTGGAGGCTCCATCAGTGGAATTGCCAATGCACTTGCTGATGTCAAGCTTCATGTTTTCCAGTACTTCACTCAGTACCTGGACAAAGTATTGTCCAGTGGATGCCTCGCATTTCACCACAGCCACAAGCCTCTCATGGATGACGTTCGCCACATATCTGACTATGACAGAGCATTGATCTTGTGTTGTAATGTCCTGCGTAGTGTCAATCTGTACTGAAAACATACCAGCTTCCTGGATTTCACTTGCTATGGTGGCCTGCATTGTGTGTTGGATGATGGTAATGACGTTATTGATGGTAGTCTTTGATAATAGAGTGATTAGAGAGCCTCTGCCCCTTCTTGACCCAAGAAGGGGCATCTCACTAACTCTATGCAGTTAGTGAGATGCTCTTTCATACACAGGTCGTACTTTCCCAGCAGAATGATCATCTCTAAAATGTTGCCTTGGTCAATGCTGCTGTCATCTAGCGTATAAGCTGCTTCAGACTGCATGCCTCTGTAGCAAAGACCCCTCTTGCCTATGACTTTAACAACATCTATAATGCACTCTAGCACTTGCCTTCTTCTGTGCACTCGCTCTCTATGAGCAGACATCTGACTGCCGATGAACAGGCTCTCAATGTTACCTTTGGAGGACCTTAGAAAGTAGGCCTCAGCATAACCTCTATGCATAATGCTCTTCTCATGCTCTTCCACTCTCTGCCATTCCATTCATGAAAGGGCTGTTCTCTGTGGGCTTTGCAAATGCCATACAAATGAAGCAGAATAAAGCATGGTTCTCTTCACTGTATGACAGCCACTTCCTGTTGGTCCCATCTTTACAAAAGAAAACCTTCTGCACCACAGACTGTTGGGGGTGGAAACTAAAAAACATATCTAGGTCCCCTGACTTCGGCCTCTTAAAATAATCAAAAATTGGGGTGGCAGTGGCATCCTGGCTCTGGCTCAATCTACATCTGTCCACTGCAGATGCACTATCCTCAACTTGGATGAGTAATTAGTATAAATTAGTATATTAGGATAATATTATAACATTAAATAAAAAAGTATAATGTTAATATAATAGTATAATGTTAGTATAATATTAATATACTAATTATATAATGTTAGTATATTCATATAATAGTATACTATATACCACTAGTATAATATTAATTCCAATTGGACAATACAGCAGTTTAAGAAATACACAATCAACATTTTGTCACGGTGCGTAGGCAGGACACGAGGAGCAGAGCCGTGATATAAAGACATTCCTTTCATTATAATTCAAAAACAACAAAGGAGAGATAGCAACCACAAACCGGTGTGCAACATGCACTAACAAAGATCCACAACGCAGGTGGGGAAATCATGAACTTAAATAGGATCCCAATTAGAGACAAAGAAATGCAGCTGCCTCTAATTGGGGACCAAAACAAAAACCAAACATAGAGTTCTCTAGGACTCTACTGTCAAGCCCTGACCGTGACAACCATAGAGAAGCCTAGAGGCCTCTCTACAGTCAGGACCTGACACATTTATAATTTTTGTAGGTTTTGTTCTGTCATTAAAGACAAAATGGTCTACATTGGTGGTTAGTCTCTAATTTGTTAATGCTAAGTACTAACTTGTCAATAATCATAACCATTCATGCATAACAATGAGTTCAACATTTCTAAAGTTTGCTGTAGCACGTCAAACCTTTTTTTATGTCCCGCCCCATCCAGGCTGTGATTGGTTGGTTCACGAAGTGACATTGATGAGCGCTTGTTTCAACAAAAGGCACCCGATATAGCTAAATAGCCAGCTAGCCAAACCCAAACATTGCCAATCTTATCCCTATTGTCTTCTGTCTTACCGCTTCAGCTGCAAAACCTTGACTAACAGTTGAACTGGTATCGCTGGGCTCAATGGGCTGCTCTCTCTGCTGCCAGTGCTTTCAGGCTCACTATGCTGAGATGATTTACTGGTAACGGCGCCAAATTAATCATTTGTTATTTTAAAACATTTGGCTGCATCAGCCTCAAGGGACTTCAACCTCTTCTCTCTCCACTTTTCAGCACCACCTTTACTGTTTTTCTCTTTTTGTTGGTCCATCTTGCTCCACTCCACTATTTATCCAAATGTCATCACTTAACAGAGACGGGGAAGGGGCGGGGCCCAGGAAAAGTTAGAACGGACTGGACCAAAAGTAATAGGCTGGGAGAGAGAGGCTGACAGATGTAATACCCAACCACAGTGGCAGTGGGCCGGCAGCGCACTCGCCTTGGCCATTCAGACACACAGCACTTGGTTATTTTTATTTAAGCGGGGGTTGGGGGTTATTTATATTTTGCATTGCATCGGCCCCGGTCCCGGTGCTCCAGATGGCCAGTCCGTCATTAGTAATAACCGTGTCAGTAAAAACCGTGTCAGTGATAACTGAGTCTTTGATTATATTTTGTGACCTTGTCAAACAATTATTTGCCAATCTTTACATTTTTTCTTCAGTTACCTGGATCACCGAGTGGCTAATGGCATTTTAACCTGGACAAATTAAGAGAGGTTTTCTCAAGTAGCTGCGATTGGTTCAATATGTGCCACGGTTTAAAATTCTAAAATACAATTTTCTCATTTGAAAAACATGAGCACACAGCAATGGATTTGTCATTGAATATGTAAAAAGGGAAATGCACGCTTTTTTTTCTCTTTTGCTCTCAATCCTCCGTTTGTGACAGCTGACTAACAATCATCATTACAGCTAAAATATTTACCTGTGAGGACGGCCATAAATCTTGTTAAAATAACCAAAACCGTCTCTGGTGTTTTTTCCCCCCAAGAAGCAACCTGTCTCTGAGCATAGGCCATCTGTACATAGTTAGAGCCGTATGCACACAGATGGCAGCCAAACAATCCCAAAGTTGCTCCGTCCGCACGTCTAACCTTACAAAGCAAACTAATTAACAGTAAAATGCAGATGGAAGGAGCCGTTTGAAAGAGTTTGCAGTGACTCTAATGAGGAGAGAGAGACAGGAGAGGGAGAGAGAGAGAGAGAGAGAGAGAGAGAGAATGGGGAGAGAGGGCGAGAGAGAGAGAGAGAGAGAGAGAGAGAGAGAGAGAGAGAGAGAGAGAGAGAGAGAATGGGGAGAGAGAGAGAGAGAGAGAGAGAGAGAGAGAGAGAGAGAGAGAGAGAGAGAGAGAGAGAGAGAGAGAGAGAGAATGGGGAGAGAGAATGGGGAGAGAGAGGAGAGAGAGAGAGAGAGGGAGAGAGAGGTCATCTGTGTATGTCAGAAAGATGGGGGGGCGGCTATTCTGAGGCTCCAGGTTTACTGCCCTCTTTAAGATCTGTATTAAATGAGGGCTGCTTATTGCCAAGCCTCTGTCCTAGCAGCCCTTAACAGCCTAGAATAGGGCCTGGGCCAGGGATCCTAAAGGGAAGGGAACCACATTACAGTTTACATTTGCTTCATGTTTAGTTCCTTTCCTTTGATACTGGTATCGTGACAACCCTAGTTTACACTATTACAGAACATTGAGTACACAACTTGACATGTATCACAACTTGATGGTAAAATTACTTCCTTACTTTGGATTCCACCTGTAGGCTAAAGAAAATATCAGCCTTACTATTAGGTTAGATTATGTGCTTGGCTCGGACGTCAACACAGGAACTAGAATTTGACCACTTCTGGAGGTTGGCAACCAATGAGAGAAGAGGGGTGAGAGATGTGCTGTGTTTGTCAAGTTGTTGTTGTATTTTTCCTGTGGATGTATACAGCCACTTCCTAGGGCCTCCCTTTCTGATTAAATTAATTTTGTGAAAACGAGGACAACTTCTTGGAAAGCTAATTAGTTGGATACAAGCAGAGGGAAGCAGGAATCGTGAAATGACCCAGCTGCCAAAAGTAATAACATTTTCATGATTTATTTCATTATTAATTTATGGATAATTAATAATAGAAATCCCTGGGAGAAAATGTTTGCGCTGGAACCCTATTACCAGCAGGCCAGGTCCAGTGGCACAGTTAGTTAACATGCACACATGCACTGCCCCCCAACAAAAAGTACATTCAGCATCGGATAGTTATCTATTCTTTTCAAATATCCAAATTTCATACAATCAATAATTGTGCAGGGCACATCAATAATTTGCTGAACATTTTTATGATCATCATCAAGTCCAGGACCAGCTCTATGAACACTTACCAGTAAACAAAGATCCAAAGATCCAAAGATCCATATTACAAAAACAGATTTTATTTCCACTTTTAACACAGGCACCCCTGATAAAAGCATGTCAAAGGTAACTGGGAAGGCTGGTTTCTCTCTCAGCTTATTATTTGTCTGTTATTAATTGTATGGACCCTCCCCCCCCACTCCTTACTGCATCAGGGAAAATTTAGAACGGGTGGCGAGCCAGTAAGTTTCCGATTACATCCTTTCTATGGGAGCTGATCTTTGGGGATGGTTTGATGTCCCGTGTTTTTACATTAACCATAAGTAAGGCATTCTTTCCCCCACCTTCTCCCAGGTCCCAGCTCAAAGCGCCAGGGCCACGGCCATGTGTGAATAATCACAGAGAAGGCCCCACCGGTGCCCTCGCTGTCTCATAGGAGGCCATACCCAAGGGCACAGTGGGGAGGGGGGGGGGGGTCATAAATGTTAGCACGTTGAGGATTTGGATATCCTCACAAGCTTGTCTCATTAGCAGCTAATTGGCTAGACTTTCCTCCATCTTTTGTTCAACATTACGTTTGTCTTTTTTTCCATGGCGGGGGAAAGAATGGGAGAGAGGGGGAGAGAGGGAGGGGTGAGTAGGGGTACTAGGGGGAGGAACATGTTTTTTTTAATGCTCTGAGCTTCACTGGGAGAGTTAAGCCCATATTACGGCAACATAAACACTCCTGTTCCGCAATTAACCTTAAAAAGCAACTGAGTGCAAAATTGAGCGCTCAACCTGCTCGACCAAATTAGCCCTGAGATCAAGGGGAAACAGGACCTCTTTCCCTCCACCTTTCCCCCTCCTTCACTTTACCCCCCAACTTGGAAATACTAGAAAAACATCAACACGGCTAAATTCCCCTCCGCACTAGACATATTGACGTTGTCATACAGGGATTCATTCTAAATATTGGACAATTTGACAAACATTCGATTGAGAGAGAGAGAGAGAGAGAGAGAGAGAGAGAGAGAGAGAGAGAGAGAGAGAGAGAGAGAGAGAGAGAGAGAGAGAAAGAGAGAGAGAGAGACAGAGATGACTTACTACAATGTTTTCCTAATGTCCAAACTTTTGGTCCTCCAGACCACTTGCACTAGGCCAGAGAGCTCTTGTCCTACATTGGCCTTGGGCTGTTGTTAATGCACTGATTGATGATTCAGATGGAGAAGGCCAGAGCACCTGACCCTTCAGGACTTGGCTCACAGGTATCCTTCTCTCCCCATGTCTCTCTCCCTCTCCCTCGCTGCCTTTGATACAGCAGGCATTCGTTGTGTGCCCTGAATACCAATAAGGATCGGGTAGACAGCAGGTCAAATGTCCATTCCTGTTATGTTTGGGGGGTTTATTTGTTTCTGAAAGGTGTTGGATTTCAGGACTGGTGCTGAACCAAGCCTGCTGTGATTCATTTTAATGGGGATCATTTTGTGACTTGACATCTGCACGTGAAAGCCCATACTTTTGTCTGATTTCTGTTCCCTTGGAGCATTGTGAAAAGATGGTAGAAGATAGTAAACAATGAAACGATTTACTGTTAGAGCTTCCATGTCTTGTTACAGTATCTACGTACTCAAAACAACACGCCTGTATTTCATTTCAAACAGGTGTACAATCTAAATCCATCAATCAAAACGTAATGGGATTTTGGGAAAAACATCCACACTCATGGTTGAGGGATTCGGAAGAGGTGAGCCTCACAAAACAGGAGAGCAATGCTTACCAACGGCATGGGAAACAGAGAAAAGCAACATGACGGTTACAATTACCTTTGTGCTATGGAGCAAAAACTCTGCTTTATGTTAGGGAGGAAGTGAAGGCAGAGTTCACTTCCCAGAGTTCACTTTTCAGGAGGTTAAAGAGGGAGAACCAAAGAGAACGAGAGAAAACTAATGAACGATAGACAACGACAGAAAACAAATGAATGATAGAGAACAAGAGAAAGCGTATAAAGTAAAAATAAAACGTTCCTTGTTATGTGTCTCATTCCTTTATCAATAAGAACGGCCCGAATCCCAGTAATCCTTTGTGACCGAGAACGTCTCACTCCGCATTGGCTCCACGGCTGGACGCGTTGCATCCTGGGAGAGAGGGGGTCTGGGTCGAGAGAGAGAGAGGGGGCCTCCCGCGGTTGTCAGAAGGTGGAGGTTGCACATGGGCTTCAGCAGACACATCAAGGGGCTTGCACCAAAGCAGTACTGACACTGACCTCCCGGAGACCCAGCAACCCAAACGTCCCTAACAAGGTATTAGCACAGTAATGCCCCCCTGAAAAGAGCCACAGCTGCAGTGGGTGTGTTTCAGTGAGCAGGGCCGTCCTGCGGGCAACGTGGTGCCCCCCGTGTCAAGCTCAGGAGGCGGTGGACATGGAGGTACTGTTTATCAAGGCTGCTCTTTCTCACACTCAACCCTGGGGGGCCTATAGTAAGGGCCTGTAGAAGGTATAAAAATAGGTTTTGATCCAGTAGAATCAGAGGAAACCAAGGGACATTAAACCATAGTTGGATACGCATAGTCATAGTAATTTCATATCCTGTCCTTGCCTAACTGCTGGAGTTTGAGAGGCTCATTCTGGAAAAACACTATCAAAGTTGCCCATTCATACTTCTTGAAACCATACGATAACAATATAATGAATATCATCATCACTAATATTACTATAATAACATTTGTTTTGTGTGTGATATCATTATGTTCATTTAAAAATATATATACATCACTGTGAGTTTGTCTTCTAAAGCGTGGAGTGGTGATGGTGGTATTGGTGAGCGTATGGCGGTGGAGTCTGGAGGAGAGAGAAGCCTCATCTGTTATAGCCCAGCCAGGCCGGCACTCCGCGTGAAGGAGAACGACAGGGTGTCACCGAGTCCGACATTGATGGATGCATCAAATTCCGTAGGCAACTTTGGCAATTGGACATATTAACAACAGGCACCTGCTTTTCCACCGTACAAATCTATTAAAAGATAACAGCAATGGCTGCTTCTGCTCTTTTAGCAAATTATAGCTCTGTTGGCGTGGTGTGGGCCTCCCTTCTCCTCTTACTTCTCCCTACCCTCCGCCTCTACTACAACACATTGTTATTGTCAGTCTAGTAGTGCCACCCAGTGGGCATACTGATCAATAGGGATTTTTCACAGACAAATCTGGGTTTTATTGTAGATGTATACACACACAGATCAATGCAGATCATCAGTACATCTCTTAAAACCTGTAATCCAGAAATTAAACTTTGTATCACTCTCCTCCCGATAGCCGGCATCAGTGTACGTAAATGACCTCTTCCCATAGACATAGCCTAACATAGAAATCCCACCAGTATGTCTTTCCTTACACCTAACAATGATGGACATGGTAGCACTGTATGGTCAATGCAGTGTTAAACTACTCCAGAAGAGCAAATAAAAGACAACTGTTATGTGCACCGGAAAACCCCTGAGCAGCCGATCACACAAGCAGTTCAAAATTAAACAGTGCACAAGACAAAACCAAGGTATAGGCCAGTTCTGATCACCAGGATCTACTTTATTTTAACCTAACATTCATGTGTGTCGCTAGGTGCAAGCAAGGTGAACCAGAATACAGATAGTGTGTGTGTGTGTGTGTGTGTGTGTGTGTGTGTGTGTGTGTGTGTGTGTGTGTGTGTGTGTGTGTGTGTGTGTGTGTGTGTGTGTGTGTGTGGTGTGTGTGTGTAAAAAATATGTGGGAACATTGCTGCACCACTGTAGCAACCCAGTGTTGTCCAAGGATGATTGGTGCATACAGTCGGTGAAACGGAGACAATGTGCTTGATATAAAACGGTTAGGAGCCACTCAAGGCCAACCATTAAGACCACACCAAAGCACTTAACATGAACCTATTAAGGCTTGCCCAGTAAGGGCTCAGGTATGATAGTGTGTGTCACGTAAATTAGCTGTGAGGAAATATTTGAGTGTATGATGGACGAGACTAGTAAATACTTTTACAGCCACCAATTTGTCAGGACGTGTAAATGTCTCCAATTCCCGACAGTGCTGGCATAAAATTTACAGCCGCTTGGAAAGTGACAATGTACAAAAAAATACCACTTTTTACTCCCTCTTCTCATTCAGAACAGTAAAATCTTCCCATAAATCTCTTCTCATTCCCCCCAGATGTCTCCTGTTGTCAGATATCGTGCCGTGACAATGCCTTCCAACATCATTGTCTTGACAGAAATATGATACGTGAAACTGCAATGTCACATCACTTAACATGATTTAACCCGAGTCAGGCCATTATTTTAATCAATAAAAATGTCAATCTTTTTTCTGGTAATGATGGCTGGGTAGGATCCCTGTGTTAGGGTGATCTATAAGACTTATCTGATCTGCTGATTGATGGCTACAGACAGCTGATGTACTGGAGATCACTCTTCTCTTTCTCTCACCAAGGTTTCTATCAAATTGGCAAATAGGTAGGGCAGTATAACCTCCTGGGCAGTAGAACCTCCTGGGCAGTAGAACTTCCTGGGCAGTAGAACAGATGTTCAGATCTGGACTTTATGTGTGTTTAAAGCCTATATATCCCTGGTACTGGTCCACTAGACAAGGTCCCCCACTGCCATAAACCCTAAATATCCCCAGTACTGTGCCACTAGACAAGGTCCCCCACTGACATAAACCTCCTAAAGGATCCTATGGGCTTGCTTGGTAACATGTCTTCTGATCATATGTCTCCACTGAAAAGCCAGGGGGATTTGTGTCCAGCAAGGAAGGTGGATGTGTACGATCATCCTGGATGCAAATATGCATTTGATCTTCCGGACAGGAGAGATGCTTTAATCAAAGCATACCAGAGCAAGTGTACACACATCTAAAGGAACCAATTTGATGACCCATTCACCCTATGAACCGAATAGGCCTACCTATACCTACGATAACCTGTAGGTTACAAACAAACAAAAGCCCAGGGGCTTCAGTCTGCCTGGTCTGAACTACTCCAGGTGGGCTTCCTCTCACAGAATGGGACCAACAGTTTGGGGAAGGTCCTTTCCTATTTCAGCATGACAATGCCCATTTGCACAAAGCGAGGTCCATAGAGAAATGGTTTATCGAGATCTTCCACTCAATAATGCTTGTGGCAGAATGGAAGCAAGTTCCTGCAGCAATGTTCCAACATCTAGTGAAAAGCCTTCTCAGAAGAGTGGAGGCTGTTATATATATTTGATGTTTGTTTGTTTGTTCTGTTTTATATATTGAACCATTATTTAACCAGGCAAGTCAGTTAAGAACAAATTCTTATTTACAATGACGGCCTACACCGGCCAAACCCGGACGACGTTGTTGTAATTGTCCTCCACCCTATGGGACTCCCAATCACGGTCGGTTGTGATACAGCCTGGATTCAAACCAGGGTGTCTGTAGTGACGCCTCTAGCACTGAGATACAGTGCCTTAGACCGCTGCGCCACTCTGGAGCCAAATAGCAGCAAAGGGTGGGGGCAACTCCAACTCCATGATTTGGGATTGAGATGTTCGACGAGCAGGTGTCCAGACACTTTTGGTCATGTAGTGTATATTTGATAAATTAGAGTTTGAGGAATGTGGAAGTTTTGAAAGGTTGTGAAGCAAGCGCTTCTCCACGGACTAGACACATACCTACACATTCCATTGACTCATGACTTCTTACCTTATCATAATCCAAAAATCATCAGTTGCATGGATTTGACACGTTTTGTATGTATAATATTTTTGCAAATGTTGTCAACCTCATACACTAGAACCAACCACAATTCAGGAAGTTGTACACACAACAGCCAACTAGTCTCGCTAAAAAATGATAATTAGCTGCAAAATGCTGATTAGAGATGTATTTTTACCAAAAAAAAGTTTTACTCAAATGTATTTATATTCCTTTGCTAGTACTGGTGCGCTATGTTATTGACATTTGGCGCCATGGTAGCTGGACATTTTAATAATTTAGCTGTGACCTAGCCATGACCATGACTCTCAGTTCCACTATACACAAAATAGTCATTGGAGAAGGCGTCGTTAAGAGCCCTGACGCTCGGTGTGAACATTAGCAGACATCGCTTGCTGTAAGGTTTTGGAAGCATAAGGACCTCGTTTTTCATATGTTATGTTAATTTGATACACGCCTTTCTAGTGTTCCTACACGGCCATACCTCCATGTCACAGCGCCTGTTTAGGGAAAACAGACCGAAGACAGAGGCGACCACCTGTGCTAATTAGCGATCTAGCGTGCTCTGAACGCCTGTGTGTAAGCCTAACTCGGGGAGTGTGGAGATGGAGGCACCCATAGCTGTGCAAAACTGCTACAGTAATGTGTATATTTTTTTTTATTTGAAGGATTCTTTCTCGCTGATGAAAGATGAGGGCCATATGTTTCGAAAGCCTTAACGCAACCGATGATTATTGCTGTTTCTAAACATTAAAACACAGCGTCGACATTGTAGTTAACATAATACAGTCGTGTGCGAAGCTAACCGCTGAAAACTGTAGGGAGAAGGTAGAATGCCGCCAGGGTTTGAGAGAGCTAGTGGTAGCCGCCACATGTTCCCGGTATTGTTGTTTCTTTTGTCAAGATGTAAAACATCGTATCAGTAGGCCTAAATTTAAATTCAATATATATGTACTACTGTTCCAAATACATTACTACACTGTCTAATTATTATTATTACACTGTTTAATTAATTACCATCAATCTTGAAGTTGTTTTAAGGCGTTTTCACACAGTTTTGAGCTATAGTTTGAATCAGAGTTCGACTATTTGTTACATTGTAGTATGTTCATTTGGTCAGGTTGGTTTCACGTTGACAAATGTCAAACAAACTAAAATTCCTAAACAAAACTATGTGTCCATTCAAGTCGTTTGTTTATTGGACAAAAATGCTCAAGTTAAATCAATGTATGATTATTATGAAGCATCACTTGTGTGTCCCAATCGTCAAATTACTTTTGCTTTGGTCTTCCAACAACATGCGGGAGAAACGGCGCAATAGCCGCTCTAACTGCGACTTGAACTGTTTATATTCAGTAGCCGTTATCCCCAGTTTGGCCCACGTCTCCCCTATTCCGCATCGGGTGCGCTCATAAATGCGCTGCTACTCACAGAACGTTTCAGAGATCTGAAGTTATGATGCGCTCGCAGTCAAACAACCAATAATAATGCGCGACTCTGGTTATGTTCTTGTGTTTGGTCCGGACTGTGTTCTCACTTGCAGTGAACTGCACCACATTACAAATCGAACTGAGCCCATAGCTACAGGAAGTAGGGGCGCTGGGGGTGACCCTGAAAAATCTGAATTAAAAATGAAAAAAGTTGAGCGGACCGATATAGCAGTCTGCAGCGCCAATAGAGGCAAAAACAGAAGGAACCCGCTCAGGGATGAGGCCAATGGTGACTTTACAACAGTTACTGAGTTTAATGGCTGTGATAGGAGAAAACTGAGGATGGATCAACAGCATTGTAGTTACTCCACAATAACAACCCAATTGACAGTGTGAAAAGAAGGAAGCCCGTACAAAATAAAAACATATTCATAAACATGCATCCTGTTTGCAACAATGCACTAAAATAATACAGAAAAAAAATGTGGCAAAGCAATTCACGTTTTGTCATGAATACAAAGTGTTGTGTCTTATTGGATTTGCCCCAAACGTAATACAGAGTACCACTCTCCATATTTTCAAGCATAGTGGTGGCTGTTATGGGTGTGCTTGTAATCGATAAGGACTGGGGAGTTTTTCAGGATAAAAAAGAAACTGAATGGAACTAAGCACAGGCAAAATCCTAGAGGAAAACCTGGTTCAGTCTGCTTTCCACCAGACACTGGGAGATTCATTCACCTTTCAGCATGACAACCTAAAACACAAGGCCAAATATACACTGTAGATGCTTACCAAGAAGACAGTGAATGTTCCTGAGTGGCCAAGGTACAATTTGGACTATGGCAAGACCTGAAAATGGTTGTCTAGCGATCATCAACAACCAATTTGACAGAGCTTGAAGACTTGTGAAAATAATAAATGGGCAAATGTTACACAATCCAGGTGTGGAAAGCTCTTAGATACTTACCCAGAAAGACTCACATCTGAATACATATGTAAATGAGACATTTAATTTACTACAATTTCTAAAAACATGTTTTCACCTTGTCTTTATGGGGTATTATATGTAGATGGGTGAGAAAAAATAATATTTAATACATTTTTAATTCTGGCTGTAACACAACAAAATGTAGAATAGGTCAAGCGGTATGAATACTTTCTGAAGGCAATGTACATGGGGAGAGATTAATTCAGAATCAGATTCAGAATGGGGCAGTGTGGCTGCGTCTAACCCACAGGCCGGTGTTAATTAATGCTCACTATCTGGTGTGGTAACTTTTCTAGGCTTTTGTTACCTCAGGGTTTTGCAGAGTTAAAGTTGTGATTATTTAACGCAGCAGTCTATTTATCTTAGCTTTTTGTGCAACAATTTTATTCATTTTGAAACCTTTTTGCTATTTGTAGCGTTACAATAAATAAAAACCTTACACTTGGATGCCTCATGGCATCTTTACTTACAAGACTGAGTGCTAGCTCTCTTTCTTACAAAGGTTTCTCATAAAAATACAACTGATATTTTACATCACTTCACTGCACACACGCTGTGCTGTCGTAACTGTCTTGAATATGATCTTAAAATAGTGAAATAGTTGTCATTCTGCTGTTATACACTGTACGTGTTTGTTTCACAGTGAGAATATAGCTCATATGAAACAAATCAACAAGACAATAATGATCCACCAAGTTACACCCCGGTTTCTAATGAACTGTGGATGTGATGCCAATCACCGATATTCCTCGCAACATGTTTATTTTGAAACTGCCCTCTGTACTACTTAGAGGGTTACCCTGACTGCTCAGCACACACACACACACACACACACACACACACACACACCTCCACTTCCCCCTATAGCAATATTGCCATCACACTCATCCAACGAATATTGGCATTTTCTGAAAGAGCAAACCAATAACCTATTACAAAACTATAAGAGATCAATAGCTAATTTTTCTGCATTGATTACCACTTGGACATTTAACAAGCGCACCGTGGCCACAATATGCGTACAGCCGACTTGGATCCCCATTGGCCCTCATGAGTATTACACCTATCGATTCAGAGAGAGGACTTTAAAATGTCAAGCTGTTCATTAATCCTAATAAAGACTGGACATGACCAAGGCGCCCTGTCTCCTTAAAGCAGGGATGCAATCTATCCAACCAGGAAGAAGAGGCCCACAGGCTGCAAAAGCTGAGATCTGATGGAAACATGTTGTCACGTTATTGTTTGTCCATTTTGATTGTGTATAATTCTACTGAAACTATGCGAATCCATGTAAATAATACATTTACTAAACAAATAGCCTACATTTGCTCTCACGCGTTGGCTCCGAATAATTACTAGTTTGCCTCATAAAACTTGAAAATGTCTTCTTTTTAAGAAAATGTGTGTGCTTGCTTCTAAAAGTGTGTGTGTGTGTGTGTGTGTGTGTGTGTGTATGCGTAGAGCCCCATAGAAATTGAATCTAGATGTTATTTCTATATAAAGCCGCTCTACTTTAGCCCTTTACCAGGAGCTAAAGAACAGAGTAAATAGTCATAGGGAAAGTGGTCATGTAGTGTATATTTATATATTGAACCATTATTTAACCAGGTAAGTGGTTAGCCCCTAACATTATCTACCTAGGCAAGGACGGAATAGGAATGAAAAATGGCCCTGGACTTTTTGACTCGGACCGACCCACCAAAACCCCCCCAGCAATACACCACCACCCACGCCACACTTTATGTAAACAAGATTACTGAACAATATTTAAAACAATAACTTTAGTAAAATAGATGTAAAATATAACAAGGGGAACGTGTTGCTCTTAGGAGGAGGCTGGCTAGAAGGAGCACATATTGGCACGATGGCACTGGCAGCAAGGTGGCAAGAATCTCTGGAACCTTCTGACCAGTAAAATAAATAATACAGGAATAAATTTGTTGGTGAAAAGACTGGTGAGTAGGCAAGTCATAGAATAAAATTAAAATAAACATATTTCCTACCTCCTTAAATTAGCAACTTCTGCAGCAGCTCACTTCTCTCAGGTCACTGTCTAGGGCCATAAAAACATCTCGCTCAGTAGCCATGATCATAAAAGCCTCCAGGTGCTGTTGAGATAGAGTGCTCCTGAGCCTACTCTTGATGAATTTCAGAGTAGAGAAGCTCCGCTTGCAAGCTACCTGGGTTACTGACAGGGTAAGTAGGAACTTGTAAGTAAGGCCCAGGATGTGGTATGCGTCGGTCAATAGGTTGTACTGACTAAGAATATGGTAGCAACACACTGGACAGTCCTTGCAAGATGAACAGCTCTTGTTCACCATCTCCACTTCATCTTCATTTCCTTCAGGTCCATGATCCTCCATAGTCCTGGTTGTGTATTCTTCAAATCCTGATTGTTTTAACCTAGTCCACTGTTCTGCCAGACTCATGTGCTCATTCTGTAAATTGGCCACCGTTGCTCTGCTGTCAAATTTGATCAAACATTTGCTTAGTTCTTGAAGGGATGTCTGTGGAAGGCCACTGGCACTGGATGTTAGCTGACAAAATATTTTAGGGTCCAGAAGAGCCATGTTGGCATACAAAGTCCCATTACTCAGAAATTGCAGATGTATGCCATCTATAACTGTATCCAGATTTTGATTATGGACACCAATCCTGTATGCACTCTCTGCCCCAGTAAAAGTCTCATCTTGTGCCATCTCTCCAAGCATGGTTTTCTTCTTTCGAGCCCTTTTCGTTGGCAGAGTGGTCTCTAACTCCAGCTCAGTTTCCTCATCCCATTCCTGTAACTTCCTGTTGGCACACTGAGCAAATGTGTCTGCAGCTGCCTGTCTTTAGCCCACCAGCATGTCTCTATTATCTGTGTCTTGGGTCCTTGCTCTCCTTCTCCTAAATGTTCATCCTCTGGTAGGATTCACAGAAGAACACAGCTATGTTGTTAATGAGAGAAAAAGGTGACCCACTTGCCAAGACACTCTGTTGTGTCTGCCACAACAAGGTTCAAAATGTGTGCATAGCACCGCACTTGATTGGTGGACTTTGCAGAGAGTAGGGCAGAGAAGACTATGACAGAGCATTGATCTTGTGTTGTAATGTCCAGCGTAGTGTCCATCTGGACTGAAAACATACCAGCTTCCTGGATTTCACTTGCTATGGTGGCCTGCATTGTGTGTTGGATGGTGGTAATGACGTTATTGATGGTAGTCTTTGATAATAGAGTGATTAGAGAGCCTCTGCCCCTTCTTGATCCAGACTCATGCAGTTTTTTGCTTTTCTCTATGCAGTCAGTGAGATGCTCTTTCATAAACAGGTAGTACTTTCCCAGCAGAATGATCATCTCTAAAATGTTGCCTTGGTCAATGCTACTGTCATCTAGCGTATAAGCTGCTTCAGACTGCATGCCTCTGTAGCTCAGACCTCTCTTGCCTATGACTTTAACAACATCTATAATGCACTCTAGCACTTGCCTTCTTCTGTGCACTCGCTCTCTATGAGCAGACATCTGACTGCCGATGAACAGGCTCTCAATGTTACCTTTGGAGGACCTTAGAAAGTAGGCCTCAGCATAACCTCTATGCATAATGCTCTTCTCATGCTCTTCCACTGTCTGATGGATATGCTTCCAGTCTGCCATTCCATTCATGAAAGGGCTGTTCTCTGTGGGCTTTGCAAATGCCTTACAAATGAAGCAGAATAAAGCATGGTTCTCTTCACTGTATGACAGCCACTTCCTGTTGGTCCCATCTTTACAGAAGAAAACCTTCTGCACCACAGACTGTTGGGGGTGGAAACTAAAAAACATAATCGGCCTCTTAAAATAATAACAAATTGGGGTGGCAGTGGCATCCTGGCTCTGGCTAAATCTACATCTGTCCACTGCAGATGCACTATCCTCAACATTGAACATTTTTTATGTCCCGCCCCATCCAGGCTGTGATTGGTCGGTTCACGAAAAGTGACATGTTTCAACAAAAGGCACCCGATATAATTAAATAGCCAGCTAGCCAAACCCAAACATTGCCTATCTTATCCCTATTGTCTTCTGTCTTACCGCTTCAGCTGCAAAACCTTGATTAACAGTTGAACTGGTATCGCTGGGCTCAATGGGCTGCTCTCTCTGCTGCCAGTGCTTTCAGGCTCACTATGCTGAGATGATTTACTGGTAACGGCGCCAAATTAATAATTTGTTATTTTAAAACATTTAGCTGCGTCAGCCTCAAGGGACTTCAACCTCTTCTCTCTCCACTTTTCAGCACCACCTTTACTGTTTTTCTCTTTTTGTTGGTCCATCTTGCTCCACTCCACTATTTATCCAAATGTCATCACTTAACAGAGACGGGGAAGGGGCGGGGCCCAGGAAAAGTTAGAACGGACTGGACCAAAAGTAATAGGCTGGGAGAGAGAGGCTGACAGATGTAATACCCAACCACAGTGGCAGTGGGCCGTCAAGCGCACTCGCCTTGGCCATTCAGACACACAGCACTTGGTCATTTTTATTTAAACTGGGGCTGGGGGTTAGTTATATTTTGCGTTGCATCCAGATGGCCAGTCCGTCATTGTTCCTGGGCCAGTGCTTGTCTCGGAATCTCCAGAGTCCAGACTATATTAATAATAAATAGTGATATTATAAGATTCACAGACTGGGTAGCAGTAGAGTCGTTAGTACACTGGGAGGCAGTGGTGTACCATGGTCTGCATTGAAAGATTCCCAGTATGTCCCGTCTGACACACCGTAGGCTACTAAAGACGGTGGAATCAACGGAACAATATTGTTCTACTCCTGTCATAACAATAGACCTACTCAGTGGAGTTAATTTCAGGAAAGCAGTCGAAAATGCCTTCAATAAAAGAGTTTAACTTGAGTTACGATGTTATTAATGAACATGATACATTTTCCGAAGGCGACTGTATATCTGGAAGAATTACTTTGGAGTTAATAAAGGAAACCAAAGTGGAAAACCTTTTCATCAAAGTCAAAGGGGACGCAAATGTCAGTTGGAGTGTTGACAATGATGACAACACTTACTCTGCTCACAACAGATATTTCAAACTGAAGAAATATATGATTAATGAAAATCCGCAAGGTAGGAGGGATGGTCTTTATTCACTTTACTACAGGCCTAACCTATCCGTAACCCCAATAATAGTTTAGACATGCGCCTAGCAATATTTATCGGGCTCTTTAAGGTGCGTAGCACGTCCCGCGAGTTGGGCGAGGAGGATTTGTAGAGACCGTTGAAGTCGGAAGTTTACATACACCTTAGCCAAATACATTTAAACTCAGGTTTTCACAATTCCTGACATTTAATCCTAGTAAAAATTCCCTGTCTTAAGTCAGTATCACCACTTTATTTTAAGAATGTGAAATGTCAGAATAATAGTAGTTCGAATTATTTATTTCAGCTTTTATTTCTTACATCACATTCCCAGTGGGTCAGAAGTGTACATACACTCAATTAGTATTTGGTAGCATTGCCTTTAAATTGTTTAACTTGGATCAAACGTTTCAGGTATCCTTCCACAAGCTTCCCACAATAAGTTGGGTGAATTTTGGCCCATTCCTCCTGACAGAACAGGTGTAACTGAGTCAGGTTTTATAGGCCTCCTTGCTCGCACACGCTTTTTCAGTTCTGCCCACACATTTTCTATAGGATTGAGGTCAGGGCTTTGTGATGGCCACTCCAATACCTTGACTTTGTTGTCCTTAAGCCATTTTGCCACAACTTTGGAAGTATGCTTGGTCATTGTCCATTTGGAAGATCCATTTGCGGCCAAGCTTTAACTTCCTGACTGATGTCTTGAGATGTTGCTTCAATATATCCACATAATTTTCCTTCCTCATGATGCCATCTATTTTGTGAAGTGCACCAGTCCCTCCTACAGCAAAGCACCCCCACAACATGATGCTGCCACCCCTGTGCTTCACGGTTGGGATGGTGTTCTTCGGCTTGCAAGACTCCCCCTTTTTCCTCCAAACATAACAATGGTCATTATGGCCAAACAGTTCTATTTTTGTTTCATCAGACCAGAGGACAATTCTCTAAAAAGTACGATCTTTGTCCCCACGTGAAGTGAAGTTGCAAACCGTAGTCTGGCTTTTTTATGGCAGTTCCTTGCTGAGCGGCCTTTCAGGTTATGTCAATATAGGACTTGTTTTACTGTGGATATAGATACTTTTGTTTCCTGTTTCCTCCAGCATCTTCACAAGGTCCTATGCTGTTGTTCTGGGATTGATTTGCACTTTTCGCACCAAAGTACGTTCATCTCTAGGAGACAGAAAGCGTCTCCTTCCTGAGCGGTATGAAGGCTGCATGGTCCCATGGTGTTTATTCTTGCATACTATTGTTTGTACAGATGAACGTGGTACCTTCAGGCGTTTGGAAATTGCTCCCAAGGATGAACCAGACTTGTGGAGGTCTACATTATTTTTTTATTTTTTTATTTTTTCCCATGATGTTGAGCAAAGAGGCACGTGAGTTTGAAGGTAGGCCTTGAAATACATTCACAGGTACACCTCCAATTGACTCAAATTATGTCAATTAGCCTATCAGAAGCTTCTAAAGCCATGACATCATTTTCTGGAATTTTCCAAGCTGTTTAAAGGCACAGTCAACTTAGTGTAGGTAAACTTTTGACCCACTGGAATTGTGATATAGTGAATTATAAGTGAAATAATCTGTCTGTAAACAATTGTTGGAAGAATTACTTGTGTCATGCACAAAGTAGATGTCCTAACCGACTTGCCAAAACTATAGTTTGTTAACATGAAATATGTGGTGTGGTTGAAAAATTAGTTTTATTGACTTCAACCTAAGTGTATGTAAACTTCTGACTTCAATGATAGATAGATAGATAGATAGATAGATAGATAGATAGATAGATAGATAGATAGATAGATAGATAGATAGATAGATAGATAGGTAGATAGGTAGGTAGGTAGGTAGGTAGGTAGGTAGGTAGGTAGGTAGGTAGGTAGGTAGGTAGGTAGGTAGGTAGGTACGTACTTTATTGATCCCCAAGGGGAAATTTACACAGGGTAGGTGCAAGTATAAAAATACAAGAAGTCTGGAGTGCAAAAAAGCAATAAAAATACATTGCATAGTATGGGTGAATGGCTGAATATGTACACTATACATTGTTACAGAGTGTTAGGTTACGTATCCAACATTTAGAGTCATGCAGCTGTTTTTCTATTTGAACCAGGCGATTGGTCAATGTTCGCCAGATCTCAATTTTTTTGTAATGGGTTCATTATAGTAAATTACTAATTGGATATTATGTTAACCCCTGCGATTTGTGTCCTAGGCAACATACTTCCCCCTGGTATCCATATCTATCCATTCAGCCTCCAAATTCCTGAAGGGTAAGTGGGAAAGCAAGTCAAATTCATAGACAGACAAATTCCATGCTGTCTTTTAAATCAACCTTCATGTACAAGTTATACCTGTTGATTACATAGATTCAGGTATGTGTCACGGTTTTTATATTACAGAAGCATGCCATCGTCCTTCAAGGGTCCTCATGGGAAGATAGTGTACAAACTGGAAGCCAAGCTGGTCAGGGGTTGGCTAAAGACACGCGACTTAGAGAAGGAAATCACCTTTGTCTCCAAGGCTGACTTGAATCATGGCCTACTAATGGTGTGTTAACTCTACTAATCTAGTCTTTTTGTTATTCATCACATTATATGTGTGGATGGATGGATGGAAACGTGTTATTCATCACACACTGTATGTGTGAAAGTGGATGGTTGGATGTACAGATCCCTGTTTGTTTTCCTTGTGTCATACCAGTATAGAACATAATGTAATCTCATCCTGCGTTCCAGTCTCCTCAGCACGTTTTGAAGGACAAGTCAATGGGTTGTCTTACCTCAGGACATGTCATCATGGACGTCCACGTTGAAAGGATGGGTTACATGCCAGGTAATGTACAAGTGTTGTTTCAGAGCCCTCTATGTAACACACAGCATGTTGCCTTTCGGCACCTATTTTCTGTTGAATAAAATGGCCAATACAACAGTTTAGTTCACAATATCACTGCATAAGAGAATAGCAAGTTCACACTACCTCCAGGAAGTGTCCTAAATATACCATCAACTTTCACATGCAAGGCTTTGTCAATATTTATTAATGTATTCAACATTCAGTACCTCACCTGTACTGAAGCACTATTGTGTTGGTCATTTGGAATCTCAGATTGTCTTTAAAGGACTTCCCGTTCAGGATTTTACAGCTTGATGTTAGATGGTTCTCAACCCTGAAAGTCTATGAGACAGGAGAAACTGTAATCCATGGTTTGGTTTAATTTAAACAGCCACTACAAAATGAACTAGAGGTGGCTAAAGTTAACTGAAGTTAGTAGTGGGGCTGTTTAGGTCGGACAAAGTTGAATTACTGTTTAACGGATGCCCCGCCTCACTTTCCTCCACACCCCGGAATTAAAAAAAATAATAATCAGATGTGTTATTTCTTGGCCAATAAATGCAGCTCTTTGTTTATAATGCACTGTCCACTCTCACTTGAGGCTTTCCCAAGTTGATGCCCAAGAGACCAAACAGCCTCAGATCACGCGCTCAGATCATGTTCGAGCCTCGGATTGGACAATGAAACACACACACGGTGCAGCATGCTCGCACCTGCAGGCGACGTGCAGATGTTTCATTTCTCTCTCATGCCGTCATGTCTGAAGCCAGCACAAATTCCTACTAATTATGTGTCCAGGTTAAACGTGGGACATCCCTCATTATAAAGAAACAGTTGGTTAAATTCATGATTATTGCATCATTTTCAGATCTATTAGAAGCCATTCATAGACAAAGCAACAATGTAATTGAACCAGAGATCAAGGCATTCATCTGCAAAGATGCAGTGCAAGCTGATAGTATTTAGTACAACCAAATTGAAGTCAAAATTATTGATGAAATCGAAGTGTCAGCTGTATGGTGATTTGCGATTCATAACTTACATTTTACCAGTAGTAGTAAGCCAACCGATAACACCAAGGAATGCGTTTGAAGTGATGATGCGCCGCCGAGAACAGCTAGCATGTCGAGAAAAGTACATCGCCAGAGGCACGCACACACTTCGTGCAGACCAGCAGGTGGGGGCTTTTTGTGGCAGCCAGATGAGACAATCTAAGGAGGATGCGGTGAGCAAAGTTACTGGGCTCGAATTTAGATTGATGCTTCTAATTGTGCATGTTATAAACAACATTTCTTTATTTTGATGATGATAGGTTATACTCTATGGCTAGATTTATGTATTTTTTCCAATGCTACATTAATTTGGCAGACCTAACTTGATTGACCCTCTTTCTACAAGGCCTAGTCTATGAGAGGCCTAATCATGTTTGTATGAATATTTTTGTTAAAGCCTATAGACTATAGAGATGCATTCAGGTAATGAACTCATTATTATGCATCAACATTTTAATTTGATTACAATGATTTATTGTCAATCATTCTTGAATTTGTTAGGCTTTACAATTAAGTAGATTAATGAACTGATAATACATTGATCCATTACATTTTTTTTTTCAATAATTTTGGAAATGATAGAATATTGCATTCTATTATACATCCTATGGGAATAATGTTCAAGTACTGTTATTCCTTATCCACTTAATGTTTTTTTTGTTGTTTTTTGTTTTTTGCTAGCTTGCCTCACTTTTCTGGGGGGAAAATATGTTAACCGGTGAATCAATTTTGTCTGGCCTTAGAGAAAAAAAAACAGAAAATAGTTTTTCCAGGCCCATAGACTGCTTTTGAGGGTGAAGAACCATCTAAAATCAAGTTGTAAAATTCTAAACTTCCCTTTTTATTTTCTGGTTGGATTTTCCCACCACAGGTGAGACAGTGAATATCTGCGCAAACATGGAGAACAACTCCTCCCGTGACCTTAAGCCCAAATTCAGTCTGAAGCAGAAAATAACTTTCATGGCTTCTGACTGCACAAAGGTAGAAGAAGAAACAGTCTGCAAAGTGGTCAGGGAGCCTATCCCATCTAAAACCAGACAAAGTGTTACTGGATCATTGAAGATACCTGCTGACCAGGACTTGTCCATCCTGAACTGTAACATCATAACAGTAGAGTACATACTAAAGGTACATCCAAGTGTAGGAACAATCACTTCATATTCCTGACTAGTATTAGACCCCAAAAAATTTTGGGGGATAAATTCCCAATACTTCTCTCTAACATGTTGTTTGTTTTAAAGGTATACTTGGACGTTCCTCTTGCCAAAGACCCTGAAGTCAAGTTTCCATTGGTTATTATCCCTTCCTGCTTTGGGTCTAACCTATCACCAGGCAGACCTGTCCTAGGGTTTGACGAATTCGGGAAAGGGGGTCCAAGCAACAGTGACTTCCCTTCTGATACAGCCTTTGGACCATATCCTCCTTTTTCGGGTCCAGGGGGAGGTCTATATCCGCCTGTCTTGCCAGTGTACCCTGAACCTGCAGCCATGGGAGGAAGTTATCACCCTGATCCACAACAACCATACTCAACTGGCCCCGTTTTTCCTCCACCAACATCTAATGCATCAACCCCAACAATGCATCCACCCCTCTGTTCTCAAGAGATAGACCAACCCCCATCGTATGGTTCCCTCTTCCCTCCATGTGCACCTGAAACATCTCACCCTAATACCCTATAAATACTCATCTTTGACAGATGTGAGGCCTTTTAATTAGTGCTGCTCTATAACTACCTACCTGTTGCAATAATCAATATTGTAGTAGGTTTGTAATGCCATTGGTATGTAACCCACAGCCTTAACTGAACAGCTATAATGTCTCAAAGACTTGTCTTTAAATAATAACGTGTCAATCCAAATCAGCTATTATGTGACTGCGGCAAATGAGAACAATAATCAGTAAAGCTACATATAAGAAGCTATGCAAAATTGAAGATGGTTCAGACTCCAGACATATAACATATGTATGTCTAATGTGATTGTTATTGCTATTGGCCAAGTAAGGTGATTGTTCCGATATAGTCTTCATTACCTGCATTGTTCAATAAATTCCACACACCTGATCTTCTGACTCTGTCTCAACTGTTGCTGATCAAAACCCAACTAACTAGTACACCAAAGTAATATTGCACACTGTCCTTCCACATTCTGTCAGTGGTGTACTACAGCTCACTGAGCTCAGTGTGTACTTTTGCTGTTTAGGTATTATGAAGGAGTGCAGTAGAAGCTGTTACTCTGATAACCGGTCTATCGAAATGGTTTGCAGGGAGGGATGCTGCCTCACTCTTTGATATTTGATTTGGGTTAGCTCCACACGTAGCCTAGGCCAGTGCATTCCCCATACATTAGTCTAATCCCTATATATATATATATAAAAAAATATATCAGATTCACACATTAGGCTACACTGAGTAACAGTACAGTCGTTTTACACTGGTCATGTCTACTGTAGATGGGATACAGCTTTTGTCAAATTTGACCTCAAAAGTAGCATTTTCGCTAACGTTTTAGCTAACCTTAAACTAATGATCATAACCTGCTACGAAAAGTCAATTTTGACCAAAGCTGTAGCCTATCCCTTCTAGAAAAAAAAACGTATACAATGGGAGACATTGTAGTACCATAGTCTGTGGAATGTCCGTGTGTACAGTCCCACGACAGTGACATCACTATTTATGAGTAGACTAAACTAGTGGAAATTGGCTTCAGAAAAGTTCGTGAAGCAGTCGAAAATGCCTTCAGTAAAAACGTTTAACTTGAGTTACGATGTTATTAATGAACATGATACATTTTCCGAAGGCGATTGTATATCTGGAATAATTACTTTGGAGTTAATAAAGGAAACCAAAGTGGAAAGCCTTTTCATCAAAGCCAAAGGGGACGCAAATGTCCATTGGATGGTGCGTACAAAATACCTCACCAGGATTTATTCAGCTCACAATAGATATTTCAAACTAAAGACGTTTATGATTAACGAATCTCCTAAAGGTAAGTCCAGGCGAGATTTTGTGTTTTTAATCGTTTACTATAACCTACCCAACCCAAAATGTATACCTCAATGACCCCACCCCGTGTATCCTGGCAGTGCCAGTGTTGTGCGACTTGCTTGCTAGTTGAGATTTCTGTTCTTCACTCCGTTGTCAGTTTAGCCTACATTTTACTGATCTTAGTAGCATAAATAATGTTTTATTTGTGTCCTTCAAGGCAGCTGTCAATGATCACTTTAGGCTGCTTTTCATAATTTTTTTAATGGTGGTTTGATCGCGGGGGAGGCACTAGTAATGTATGCACTTTTCGGTTTGGCTATTTGTTTCAAGTTTATTAGTCTGTAAGGATAATATTTCAGCCACAGTTGTTCTGAAATAATTATTGCTTGCCTACATTTTACTCCCTCTATGTATAATATAACACACATACATTAATTATTTATTTCGGTTGCCTATACTGAAGTGAAGTTTGTTCCACAGAAATTATTTGACCCCGCTATCTTGGGACTGCAAGGCCTGGCACACTTAAGAATAATTTTGGTAGCTCATGTTGTATTTGACTCTAGTCACAACATTAAATATACTGTAGAGGGAGTAAAATGTAGGAAAGTAATAAACATTTCAGAACAACTATGGCTGAATTATTATCCTTACACTTTCAAAAATACCAGTCGAATAAGACATGGGAGAGATTAAGAATTTTGGCAAAGAGATTTATTTATAGACTAATACACTTGAAACAAATAGCCAAACCGAAAACTTCAGACATTACTAGTGCATTACAGCTGCCTTGAAGGACACAAATAAAAAATGCTTTATTCTACTAAAATCAGTGAAGTGTAGGCTAAACTGACAAAGGAGTGAAGAACAGAAATCTCAACTAGCAAGCAAGTCGCAGCAATGAAGAATTGAGTGTGTGCGCGTTCACGCGAAGTGGGGGGAGAATTACGGCAGGCGGGAACTTTTCGGCACAACACGGGCACAGGCGCGATATCAGTTATCCATTTTTTTTTTTTATTATAAAATGTACTCAAGTGTTGGGGGGAGTAGTGAACTACATGTAGTTCAATTAACTAGCACTGTTAATACTTTGTATTATTATTCAGTTGCCACCAGTAGCATGCGTAAAAGCTATCAACACCAAAACAACTTAAAAACGTCCAAATGTCCTGGTCTGGTTACATGAAAAAAAAAAACGTTTTGATACCACTAATACTTTTCACACTTCAACCATATTTGCATAAATTCCAATGCATTTCAATGGTCATAGACTTGACTGAGAAAAATTCTGGTCGTAACTAGTCTTCCACTATTTAAGCTAAAAACACCATTCAAACTTTAAAATGTGCGGGGCCTCCCGAGTGCTGAAGCTGTCACAGGCACTGCATCACAGTGCTTGAGGCGTCACTACAGACCCAGGTTCGATCCCAGGCTGTGTCACAGCTGGCCGTGACCAGGAGACCCATGAGGCGGCGCACAATTGGCCCAGCATCGTCCGTGTTAGGGCAGGGTTTGGCCGGCTGGGATTTCCTTGTCCCATTGCGACTCCTTGTGGCGGGCATGGCACCTGCAAGCTGACTTCAGTCGCCAGCTGGATGCTGTTTCCTCCGACACATTGGTGCAGCTGGCTTAAGCAAGCAATGTGTCAAGAAGCAGTGCAGCTTGGCAGGGTTGTGTTTTGGAGGACGCATGGCTCTCGGCCCACTCCCGAGTCCATAGGGGAGTTGCAGCAATAGGACAAGACTGTAGACTTTTATCCTTGGACAAGGGGTAAAAGTAAAAATATATATATTAAAACGTGCAGACCTGTCTGAAATAGATTGTGTAAAAACGGCTAGCTGGAGCCATCTGAGCGGTTGGCTGTAAATCCTCTCACCTGCAAGTGACAATGCTAACTCTACTTTGGTCTGACCCCACTACAGGCAGTCCGGCAAGAACAGAGCAGATGTGTCTATATCCAGAGTGTTATTCTCTAGTTCACCAACACACATTAGCACACACACACACACACATAGACGTGATCTATGTGGTTCTATAAGGAAAGGAAAATATAAGTACATATTAAGAGCAATAATGCAGCTGTACAATTGGAACTGTAGTCTACATAGCCTAGATAGCATATCATTGCAGACATACTATATATTCACATATTGTTGACTCTCTCACCACTTCTGGCTCCCCTGGTAGAGCAGGTGGGGACCCCTGGCTGAGGCCCATCAGGGATGTGGAGGCAGGGGCTGGCTGGTCCCCAGAGGCGAGGTCAGGTAATCTCCCATGTGGGAAGGGCTGGGGGACATCAAAGGCAGGAGGCGGGCATCCCCCCCCCGGAACTAGGGACAGCAAGGTCAGGGAGCTGAGGGCCTAGCAGGGCAGGGGACTTGGAACCTACTACAAAGACTGAGGACTGGAAGCCAGGTATGATGGGAGGCTGCAAACCTAGCTGAGTAGGGAACTTATAGCCTAGTGCTAGTTTCTGGGGGGTCTGGGAACTGGCCTAGCGGGACAGGAGATCCAGGGCCTAGAACTAGGGCAGGAGGTTTTCCATGTAGCACTGAGGGAGCTGACTGTTTGCAGACTGAGGCTGTGTACCAACTGAGGTCCACGGCTGAAGGCTGGGAGCCTAGTGCTGATAACGTTGGGAAACTGACTCTGGACCTCAGACCTGAGAGGGAGAACGACTCTAAACCTAACCTGGGAGAATTACTGAGTAGAACTCTGGGCTTACTGGAGAAACTGGTACCTTCGAGCCTAGTGGGACAGGAACCTGATGACCCACCTGGGCTAGGGACTGAGGACCTAGTGCTAGAGACTGAGGGCAGACAAGGGATGAGGGCTAAGAACCCAGCACAGGTAACTTGTGGCTTAGCATGGCAGGAGGCTCTAAGCCTGGCAGGCTAAGGTGATGCAGAATGACTGTCTGGAGACAGCGAGCCTAGTGCAGCGAACTTAAGGCCTAGTATTGCAGGAGGCCCCAACCCTGGCGGGATAGGCAACTGCCTACCAACTAATGTAGGGGGCTGCGATCTGAGCAGAGCAGAAGACTGCAAACCTGCAGACGGGGCAGGTAACTTAGGGCCTAGCAGGGCAGGGTGCTCTAAACCTGGCGGGCTAGGCAACTGCCTATCAAATAAGGCAGGGAGCTGCGATCTGAGCAGAGCAGGAAACTGCAGACCTGACGAATCGAATGTGGGGCCTAGCTGGGTAGAATACCTAGGGCCTGGCAGAGCAGCAAACTTAGGGGCTACTAGTGAAGGGAACTGTGGACCTAGAATGACAGAGGACTGGAAGCCTCGCAGTATGGTAGGAGTCTGGGAACCTAAATCAGAACAGTGTTAACCTGCAACTAGGGCCAGAGACTGAAGGCCAGGTACGGACAGAAACTGAGGGCCTACCAAGGGGGCAGAATAGACTGAACCTATTGGGAAGGTAGGGACTCTAGACTTACTTTTTGTACAGAGCCCCGGTGTTACCAGCCCATTCCAGCCTGTTGTCCATATGGACTCCCAGGAACTTGTATGACCCAACCATTTCCACATCCATCCCCTGTATAGGGACTGCAGTCAGTTGGGCCTTCGTTCTCCGGAAGTCCACCTCCATCTCCTTTGTTTTGCTGATGTTGAGCTGAAGGTTGTTCTGCTCACACCACAACACAAAGTCATTGATTGTGCTCCTGTACTCCTCCTCCTGCCCATCCCTGAGTTATATCTGTGTTGATCACTGCCCGTTCTGACACACAGCTCTGTAGTCTCACAAATTGTGGCCTACCGGTCAGGTAATCCGTGACACAGGAGGGTGCTTCCACTTTCATCTTCTTCATCTTCTCACCCAGTACCAGGGGCTGAATGGTGTTGAAGGCACTGGAGAAGTAAAAAAACATAACCCTCATAGTGCAACCTGCGTTGTCCAGGTGAGAGTAGGCCCTCTGCAGGAGGTAGATGATTGCATCATCCACCCCAATGTTGCGCTGATATGCGAACTGCAGCGGGTCCAGTGATGTACACACCAGGGGTCTGAGGTGAGCGAGAACTAACCTTTCCAGGGTCTTCATGATGTGGGATGTTAGCGCTACAGGTCTGAAGTCATTCAGGACATTGGGGTGCGCCTTCATGGGCACTGGGACGAGGCAGGATGTTTTCCACAGCACAGGGACCCTTTCCAGGCTCAGGCTAAGGTTGAAGTGTCGCTTCGTCCACACCATCGCCTTTTCATCTCGTCCGGAATATCAAACTTTTCCCTCCTGCTAAATCCAGGAGCTGGCCTCAGTTAAATAATTGAGGACTCGCGTGTACGTTCGGCGCTGAGAAAAATAAAAAGTGCCTCAGTGATAAAAAGGTCTTGTGACTGCATTTATAATGTGTAAAATTCAGTCCTTTTATGGCCTCGTTTGGAGATAACCAGTCCCAATTTAAATCCCCATAACAACCATTTCATTTTTCCCCTAACCATGCATCAGTTCAGCCAGAGAATCCAGGGATTCTACTTTTGTAGATGGAGGTCTGTAACATCCTATTAAATCTAAGTTCACAAATCTAAGTTCACTGCAGTTTCAGTGCTTAAAACTCAAACTGTGTTGGTTCAGTAACCACATATCTGTCTTTAATATAGAATAAATAATATAGTGAAGTAAAAGTTGCCAAAAATATAAATAGTAAAGTAAATTACAGATACCCCCAAAAAACGTAAGTAGTACTTTACACCACTGGTTACATGTACAATGAACAACACAGAAGCTTTCCAGCATGTCTTGTTATTAATGTATAACAAAAATTGTTGACGTAGTTGTCTCTTTATAATGGGGGTCAATGGTGAAATGGACGACGTAGTTGTCTCTTTATAATGGGGGTCAATGGTGGAATGGACGACGTAGTTGGCTCTTTATAATGGGGGTCAATGTGGAATGGACGATGTAGTTGTCTCTGTTTAATGGGGGTCAATGTGGAATGGACGACATAGTTGTCTCTTTACACTGGGGGTCAATGGGGAAGAATGTTGGTTTTCTCCAATTTGTGGGCGTGGTCGAGGGGAATTACTTATTATTGCTTAAATATCGACTCGGACTATCTCAACAAAGACAGTACAGTATGAAGTTAAGCAGAAACTGCTTCTCCAATAGAAATCCCCAATCACGCTTGTAGGCGATGTCATGGCGACATTGGCTAGCTAAGTTCATGCGCAGAAACACGTCATCGGGTCTAACGGTCGTCTCGCGCCTAACTGCGTACGTGCAGGCTGTCAAATCAAAGGCACTCCTTCGATATAAAGTTGTTTTTAACGGAAATTAAAAGTGTCAGTTGGTCACTTTCACCAGTTCTGAGTAAAAACATGTTCAACTACTTAAGACATTGGCTCGAATCTAGATTGTGCCTTTAGATTTAGAGACAGCGAAACAATAATTTTTCACTAAACCCCGGCCTAGTCTGCTTGGTCTGTTTCGCAAGCGTTCCCGGAAGTCTCGCGATGTTGCGTCTCTGGGTTTAGAAACTCTGTGATTTCAACCTTCAATATGCAGCTGGATTTACTGCTGAGTTGTTCATTGGTTGTTGGAAATAACATTAATATTTTCCATGATAACATGTGGAGCCTTGAAAATAGAATTATAACAAAGTCAAAAACAAACATTTAGCTCTTAGCTAAGCAAGTTGTTGTATTTTGTGTCTTAAAATCAAAGCAAAGAGGTTTTGTGGTTGGAATTGCAGTATGTATTTAGTTTGAGATTTACACGTGAGCTAATAACTTCTGACAGAATGGTTGCTTCCAATATTTGGATAATCGTTGTGATTGGAGTATAGCTGTGAGGGTGATCGAATCAGGATCACCTCATAAGTTGTCCTCAAGCTCATTAATGATAGAATATTAATATTTGAAGATGGCAGAAAGGCCAGTCTCTTTGGCAATGACAAGCAGTGGCAAGGAGTGGAATGTAAGTTAAAGAGACTGATACTCAGCTTATACAGAAATGTATCTGCTGTAACCAAGAAGCAATTGATATTGATATCTAGCCACTTAGCTAGCAAGTTAGCAAACAAAATGCAAAGCTGGAGCACTGAGCTGAATATAATTTATTTGACACATTTGAGATTTTTTACAGTTATACTTAACGCATAGTTATAAGCAGTGGTGTAGCACTCACCCCCGCAGCCCCCATGGTATAAACGGTATATCGCCCAAGACTAGATTCTATATGTAATTCTATGGTTAGGCCTATACATGTTTTTAGTGTGTGCACACATAGGAGGTCCCGTACCAGGAATAAATTAAATCTACTTTCACTCCTGCTAACACATAGCCTATGCAAACCCTATTATTAGCATTGCTACTACTAACACTATCACTACTACTACTATTTCACAACCATAAATGCATCAAGACTAGCAAACACACCATATTTACTTCAGTAAATGTCCTTTTTTAGTTTAATTTGGTAGTAGCTTGGTGGTAGATTAACTAAATAAAAATCGTGGTAGTGTTTTCAGTAGTTAATTAGCCTATGCCATGTAGAGGTGTAGCTAACTACTGGAACTAGTACACAATTTCATCAGCTGTTGTATAATTACGTAATAAGGCCGAGGAGGTGTGGTATATGGCCAATATACCACGGCTAAGGGCTGTTCTTATGCACAACGCAACGCAGAGTGCCTGGACACGGCCCTTAGCCGTGGTATATTGGCCATATATCACAAACCCCTGCGGTGCCTTATTGCTATTATAAACTGGTTACCAATGTAATTAGAGCAGTAAAAATATATGTTTTGTCATACCCATGGTATACCGTCTGATATACCATGGCTGTCAGCCATTCAGCATTCAGTGCTCGAACCACCCAGTTTATAACATGATATAAAACACAGGAAAAGTGGTAATTTTAGTGTAGCTGAACTTCTTCCAGGGTGTAGTAATTGGTAACTTGGTAAACTCTATTTTCATAGTAGCTTCCCCAACACTGAAATTACTCATTGGGTTTTAATTGTGTTGACCACTGCCATTTCTGTTACAGACAATATACTCCCCCCTGGGATCCATAGATATCCATTTGGTTTCAAAATTCCTGAGGGGTAAGTGGAAAGACAAGCCAAATACATAGTCAAAGTAAACTTGTTTGACGTAGGCTACAGATTGAACATATTGTTGTTTTATATGGTATGTATAACTGTTTTATATTACAGAAGCATGCCATCATCCTTCAAGGGTCCTCATGGGAAGATAGTGTACAAACTGGAAGCCAAGCTGGTCAGGGGTTGGCTAAAGACACGCGCCTTAGAGAAGGAAATCACCTTTGTCCCCAAGACTCACTTGAACCATGTCCAACTAATGGTGTGTAATCTGTGCTACTGTAAAACTTCAATTATTAGAGACAGGCTTCAATTTGAGCCAGGCATCTATTTCCTTAATGCAGACAGCTTTTGATCAATACAATGCTGAAGACTTCCACACTGTTTGTGACCAGTATGACAAGTATAAACATTATAATAACAATTCCATCGCTGATCAGACAAGCAAAGACTAGACTGTCTATCATGCACCATTCCAAATCAAATCAAATGTTATTTGTCACATGCGCCGAATACAACAGGTGTAGACCTTACCGTGAAATGCTTACTTACAAGCCCTTAACCAGCAATGCAGTTCAAGAAATAGAGGTAAGAAAATATTTACAAAAAAAATAAAAAAAATAAAGTAACACAAGAAAATGACATAATAATAACGAGGCTATATACAGGGGGCACCGGTACCGAGTCAATGTGCGGGGGTGCAGGTTAGTCGTAAAGTTGCGTCGATAATAAAAAGTGAGCAGCAGCAGTGTAAAAACAAAGAGGGGGGTCAATGTAAATAGTCCAAGTGGCCATTTGATTAATTGTTCAGCAATCTTATGGCTTGGGGGTAGAAGCTGTTAAGGAGTCTTTTGGTCCTAGACTTGGCGCTCCGATACCACTTGCCTGGCGGTAGCAGAGAGAACAGTCTATGACGTCGGTGACTGTAGTCTTTGACAGTTTTTTGGGCCTTCCTCTGACACCGCCTAGTATATAGGTCCTGGATGTCAGGAAGCTTGGCCCCTGTGATGTACTGGGCCGTACGCACTACCCTCTGTAGCGCCTTACGGTCAGATGCCACGCAATTGTCATACCAGGCGGTGATGCAACCAGACAGGATTCTCTCAATGGTGCAGCTGTAGAACCTTTTGAGGATCTGGTGACCCATGGCAAATCTTTTCAGTCTTCTGAGAGCTAAAAGGTAGTGCCCTCTTCACAACTGTCTTGGTGTGTTTGGACCATGATAGTTTGTTGGTGATGTGCACACTAGGGAACTTGAAACTGTCGACCCACTCCACTTTTTTTTTTTTTTTTTTAATTTCACCTTTATTTATCCAGGTAGGTCAGTTGAGAACAAGTTCTCATTTGCAACTGCGACCTGGCCGACTTCAGCCCCGTCAATGTTAATGGGGGCCTGTTCGGCCCTCCTTGTCCTATAGTCCACAATCAGCTCCTTTGTCTTGCTCACAGTGAGGGAGAGGTTGTTGTCCTGGCACCCCACTGCCAGGTCTCTGACCTCCTCCCTATAGGCTGTCTCATCGTTGTCGGTGATCAGGACTACAACTGTTGTCTCGTCAACAAACTTAATGATGGTGTTGGAGTCGTGCTTGGCCACGGAGTCGTGGGTGAACAGGGAGTACAGGAGGGGACTAAGCACGCAACCCTGGGGGGCCCCCGTGTTGAGGATCAGCGTGGCAGATGTGTTGTTGCCTACCCTTACCACCTGGGGGCGGCCCGTCAGGAAGTCCAGGATCCAGTTGCAGAGGGAGGTGTTTACTCCCAGGGTCCTTAGCTTAGTGATGAGCTTTGTGAGCACTATGGTGTTGAACGCTGAGCTATATTTAATTAACTCCCATCCTATCCCATCTGGACAAGAGGAATACCTATGTAAGAATGCTGTTCATTGACTATAGCTCAGCATTCAACGCCATAGTACCCTCCAAGCTCATAATTAAGTTTTAGGTCCTGGGTCTGAAACCCGCCCTGTGCAACTGGGTCCTGGACTTCCTAACGGGCCGCCCCCAGGTGGTGAAGGTATGAAACAACACCTCAATTTCACCACATCCCAAAGGTGCTCTATTGGATGGAGATCTGGTGACTGTGAAGGCCATTTGAGTACAATGAACTCATTGTCATGTTCAAGAAACCAGTTTGAGATTATGTGAGCTTTGTGACATGGCGCGTTATCCTCCTGGAAGTAGCCGTTAGAAGATGGGTACACTATGGTCATGAAGGGATGGACAAGGTAGTCTTCTCTATGGCCAGAGAGAAGGTAGGCTGTGGCGTTTAAACAATGCTCAATTGGTACTAAGGGGCCCAAAGAAAATATCCCCCACACCATTACACCACCAGCACCAGCCTGAACCGTTGATACAAAGCAGGATCGATCCATGCTTTCATGTTGTTTACACCAAATTCTGACCCTACCATCTGAATGTCGCAGCAGAAATCAGGACTCATCAGACCAGGCAACGTTTTTCCAATCTTCTATTGTCCAATTTTGGTGCAAATTGTAGCCTCAGTTTCCTGTTCTTAGCTGACAGGAGTGGCACCCGGTGTGGTCTTCTGCTGCTGTAGGCCATCTGCTTCAAGGTTCGACGTGTTGTGCGTTCAGAGATGCTCTTCTGCATACCTTGGTTGTAACGAGTGGTTATTTGAGTTACTGTTGCCTTTCTATCAGCTCGAACCAGTCTGGCCGTTCTCCTCTGACCTCTGCCATCAACAAGGCAACTGCCGCTCACTGGACATTTTCTAATTTTCTGATCATTCTCTGTAAACCCTAGAGATGGTTGTGCGGGAAAATCCCAGTAGATCAGCACTTTCTGAAATACTCAAACCAGCCCATCTGGCACCAACGTTCAAAGTCACTTAAATCACCTTTCTTCCCCATTCTGATGCTTGGTTTGAACTTCAGCAGATCGTCTTGACCATGTCTACATGCCTAAATGCATTGAGTTGCTGCCACGTGATTGGCTAATTAGATATTTGCGTTAACGAACAGTTGAAAAGGTGTACCTAATGAAGTGAGTGTATTTTGCTTTACTCATCTCATATGTATATACTGTATTCTATTCTACTGTATCTTGTCTATGCCGCTCTGACATTGCTCATACAAATATTTATATATTCTTGATTCCATTTGTTTACTTTAGATTAGTGTTGTTGTGAATTTGTTAGATATTACTTGTTAGATATTACTGCACTGTTGGAGCTAGAAACACAAGCATTTCGCTACACCTGCAATAACATCTGCTAAACACATGTATGTGACCAATAACATTTGATTTGATTTGATTTGAACATAATTATTAGGTGTTCCTTTTGTCCAGGTGGGAAAGGGCAGTGTGGAGTGCGATTGAGATTGTGTCATCTGTGGATCTGTTGGGGGGTATGCGAATTGGAGTGGGTCTAATGTTTTCGGCATGATGGTGTTAATGTGAGCCATGACCAGCCTTTCAAAGCATTTCATGGCTACCGACGTGAGTGCTATGGGTGGTAATCATTTAGGCAGGTTACCTTCGCTTTCTTGGGCACAGGGACTATGGTGGTCTGTTTGAAACATGTAGGTATTACAGACTCGGTAAGGGAGAGATTGAAAATGTCAGTGAAGACACTTGCCAGTTTGTCCACGCATGCTTTGAGTACACGTCCTGGTAATCTGTCTGGCCCCGCGGCTTTGTGAATGTTGAACTGGCCTGTTTAAATGTCAGAGCATGATCACACAGTCGTCCGGAACAGCTGGTGCTCTCATGCATGCTTCAGTGTTGCTTGCCTCGAAGGGAGCATAAAAGGCATTTAGCTCTTCTGGTAGGCTCGCGTCACTGGGCAGCTCGCGTCTGGGTTTCCCTTTTAGTCTGTACCAGTGTACAGACTACAAGCGAGCCGGGTTAGTAGGATTCAATATTAGTTCTGTATTGACGCTTTGCCTGTTTGGGCTTAGCGTCTGGATTAGTGTCCGGCTCCTTGAAAGCGGCAGCTCTAGCCTTTAGCTCGGTGCGGATGTTGCCTGTAATCCATGGCTTCTGGTTGGGAAATGTACGTACAGTCACTGTGGGGACGATTCTATCATTTGTTGCGTCCCATTGTGCCTTGTATCTCCGCTAGTTGAGCGACCATGTCAAATAACACTGTTGTCTAATGTCAAATAACACTGTTGTCTAATCCATGGCAATGATGTTGATCTCCTTTATCTTCTTTTGGGCAATCTTGACGGTACTCACTTGTCAGGCTCTGGCCATAGAGAAGCCTTTTGCTTCTCTATATAGCCATGGTCAGAGTCTGACAGATCTATTATTTCTGTATCTGGTGGTGGTTTGTGGTGGATCCCTAATTAGAGGCAGCTGCAGTGCATTGTCTCTAATTAGGGATCCTATATATGTTTGTATGTTCCACATCGGGGTTGTGGGTCATTGTGTATATTCTCCAGTCACGGTCACAGTAAGTGTGTTTCAGTTTTGTAGTGTTATACCATGTTTTGTTTGATCGTTCGTAATTTTTGAATTTGTAATAAAAAAAAATGTTGAACTATTACTGCGCTGCGCCTTGGTCTCTCACCGTCCCGACTCGTGACAGAATGACCCACCATTTTGAGACCAAGCAGCGCAACTGGGCTCGGGACAGAGAGGAGCCCGAAGGCAACCCCAAGATTATTTTTTTGGGGGGGGGGGCTATGGGGGTGGTCTGGTGGCGAGGAGGAAGCACCAGCACCACTCTCCATGAGCGAGGCGCTGAGGATGGAGGATAAGGGGGGAGCGAAGTGCCGTGAGGAGGTGAGCGTGGGGGAATGCAATGGAGGAGAATGGAGAGAGTTAAGGGAGCAACTGAGGCGAGGTTGGGAGGAGTGTAGGAGTCAGAGGAGGGAGCTGGAGTTAGGGGGCCCCAAAGTGAGCATCCCCAATCCGGGTCCGGTCGTCGGCTCTACTCCCATGCCAGAGCAGTCTGCTCCACCGGTGCCCAGTGTGGGTCCGGTCGTAAGCTCCACTCCCACGTCAGAGCAGTCCGCTCCACCGGTGCCCGGTCCGGCCTCGGTCAGGCCCCGGTCAGAAGGAGAGGGCATGGTAGGAAGTTGCCTACTTTGCCGGGGCCGGAAACGCCACAGAGGAACTAATCTTCCCTCCGCACCTTTGGGGGGGGGGGGGGTACTGTCAGGCTCTGGCCATAGAGAAGCCTTTTGCTTCTCTATATAGCCATGGTCAGAGTCTGACAGATCTATTATTTCTGTATCTGGGGGTGATTTGTGGTGGATCCCTAATTAGAGGCAGCTGCAGTGCATTGTCTCTAATTAGGGATACTACATATGTTTGTATGTTCCACATCGAGGTTGTGGGTCATTGTGTACATTCTCCAGTCACGGTCACAGTAAGTGTGTTTCAGTTTTGTAGTGTTATACCGTGTTTTGTTTGATCGTTCGTCATTTTTGAATTTGTAATTTTAAAAAAATTCGAACTATTACTGCGCTGCGCCTTCCTTCTCTCACCGTCCCGACTCGTGACATCACTGAAGTTCCCTCATAAACAATTCATTTAGACCCAGTGTTTATTTGAAACAGGCGTTTATTTGCTGAAATGTATGCCGATGAGTTTAATTGAGTTTTATGGTAATCTAGTCAATTTTATTATTCATTACATGTGGGAAATAGGATGGATGGATGTACGGTGTTATTCATCACATATGTGTGAAAGTGGATGGTTGGATGTACAGGTCCGGGTTTGGTTTCCTTGTGTCATATTAGTATAGAACATAATGTAATTTCCTCGTCCTGTGTTCCAGTCTCCTCAGCACGTTGTGAAGAACAAGTCAGTTGGTATATTCACCTCAGGACATGTCACCATGGATGTCCACGTTGAAAGGATGGGTTATATGGCAGGTAATGTATATGCCAGGTTAGAACATGATACTGAAAAATATGCTCTGTTTCAGAGGGACTATGAAAAGAGCTCTCATAAGTGTCCTGATCACACAATTAACTTTCACATGTAAGGCTCAGTCAATATGTACTGTTGTACAATGCACTGTTATGTTGGTTATTTGAAATCTCAGACTGTCTTTAATTTTGTGGTGGCTTCTTCCACTCCAGGTGAGACAGTGAATATCTGTGCAAAAATGGAGAACAACTCCTCCCGTGACCTTAAGCCCAAATTCAGTCTGAAGCAGAAAATGACTTTCATGGCTTCTGACTGCACAAAGGTAGAAGAAGAAACAGTCTGCAAAGTGGTCAGGGAGCCTATCCCATCTAAAACCAGACAAAGTGTTACTGGATCATTGAAGATACCTGCTGACCAGGACTTGACCATCCTGAACTGTAACATCATAACAGTAGAGTACATACTAAAGGTACATCCAAGTGTCGGGACAATCACTTCATAGTCCTAGTATTAGACAGAAAAGTAACACTTTAACGTTAAGCTTTATGCTCAAGTGATGCATATTAACTTGACATTCGTAGTCACACACACACAGACCTCCAATTGGCGTCAGTGCAAAAAGGCAGGTCAGGCATGTGCATCTAAACCAATGGAAACTTCCCAATACTCCTCCTTAACATGCTGTTTGTTTTACAGGTATACTTGGACGTTCCTCTTGACACAGACCCTGAAGTCAAGTTTCCATTGGTTATTATCCCTTCCTGCTTTCGGTCTGACCTATCACCAGACAGACCTGTCAGGTTTGAAGAATTCTGTAAAGGTGGTCGAAGCAACAGTGACTTCCCTTCTGATACAGCCTTTGGACCATATCCCCCTGCCTCGGGTGCAGGGGGAGGTCTATATCGGTCTGTCCCGCCAGTGTACCCTACACCTGTAGCCATGGGCGGAAGTTATCACCCTGACCCACAGCAAACATACCTATATCCAACTCGCCTGATGATGCATCCACCTCCAACTACGCAACCCTTTCATAGACCCCCGACTGCCTCGATGATGCTTTCACACCCCTCTCCTCAAGAGATAGACCAACCCCCATCGTATTGTTCCCTCTTTCCTCCGTCAGCACCTGAAACATCTCACCCTGATACACCATAAACACTCATCTTTGACAGACGTGATGCAACTGATCCACTCCCAATGTGTCATTGTTGCACACACCAACAGACCTGTAAATGGTATGTTGGTGAAGGAACAAAATGCCAGGTTTGCGTCAGTGTTTCAAGTCTGTAGCATTTATGTTTGTGTGTTTTTGTAATATAGACCTGCTTTTGAGTTCAGTCTTCCAGGATTTGTGTCTGATGAAACAATTAAAAATCAATGTAAATTTAATGCTCAGATCACTCATATTGTGCCTCCTTGACTGCCTTTATGAATGATTGTAAACATTTTTTGACTCCAACTTTGCCACCACAGCCCTTAATTTGTTAATGCAAAATGCATGCATAATTAATTACTCAGTATTGTTGTGATCTAAACCCCCTGTACCAGGACACCTTTGCTAACACATTCTGTACCAATTATGTATTCACTGAGATATTATACAGTTTTGCACTAATATTGCTGTTGTTGTTTAACTAATTAAATATATCACAGGAGGCATAGGCCTACCCTTATTTAATGCATCTATTTACAGTGCGCGTGAGTTTCTATTATATTATTCTATAGGTTACCTATCACATTATTTGTTCACAGTTTTTTTATGTTTTCAAGACTGTTTTATGTTAGCCTTCCAATCATCCTTATTAGATCAATATGCGTTTGCTGTTAGTTGTTGGTATATGATATACTCCACATTTACTCAATTAACATAAATGGAAATGATACATTGTAGTTGTTTGTGCCATTTAATTATGTGGTTGGCTAGTGATACATATACCGGTAACCAGCTCTGATTGGACGAATTAAGTTCCGTTCACACACCCCTCGCCCCTGTGGTCAAGTCTAATCGGGTGCTGTGTTGGTGGACGCATCTCGACTAAACCCACACTACTTGTCATGGGGAACAGGTTTTTGGGTTCCTGCGTGTTCATACTCGTTTTCCACGGTAAGAACTTGTAAGAAAGTTGCTAGCTATTTACGAGCGAACTATGGCTGCTTTAAGTTAGACTTAACAATATTGGTTGTAGTTCGCTAGCTTGCTCGCTAACGTTACAGTAGTGTGCAGGCATCCACACTTGTTTTTAGCTGGACAGATAGATAGTTACTGTAGCAGCTCACAGGTTAGTTATACACGTATAAATTAATATATTACAGCTAAGTAAAGTCGCATGTTCGTGCGAGGGAGCATGTTGTCGTAAAGCTGTAATTCAGCAATTAACGTTGCAGCTAGTGGCAACCATTAATAGGTTCCACCTTCATAACTCGGTCGCGACATGCTGTAGTTATGAACGTTCTCGAGCCGCCCTCTACCGGCGGCGCAATAGTGTCGCGATAAGCCCAGTCAATCTGGGCGGAGGCTGATGACTGTTCCGTCAAAATTACACAATAGTGCCTGGAAATGAGAGGAAATTGCTAAAATAGTCAAATATTTAGTAGGAAACAACATTGCCAGGATCATAATGTCTTTAGACAGGTGGCAATGTTGTCAGTTGCTAGCAAAAATAGCTAGCAATGCTAACGTTAGCTAGTGGTTAGCTAAAATCCGGTGTCCTCCCATCAATTTTAGCTAACGTTATACTGCAGCAATATCAAAATGATGACAAAAGGTTTTCCTTATAATTATTTGCCTCCATTTTAATGACATCGTATTTCCAAACCACTTTAACGCACTTTTGATGAAATCTTGATCAGTGCTCATTGATGATGCATTAAGTAACGTTTGAATGCTCAGTCTGGGATCAGTCCAAAACAGAACGTTCAAAACAATATTGTGATTAGACATGTAACCCATAAACAGCTACCAAAACACAACATGAGGATAATCCCTTCATGGGCCAGGAAATTGTTATTTAATCAGCTCATATTACAAAAATTGTCTTGTTTATAACGTGGCCTTAATCCAGAGCATTTTAGCTGAGAGCCTACACCTTATAGTCGCCTGACCTGGACACATTTGTTTGTCCAATGAGCTTTTTTCCTGTCATAGGCTAATGCACTGTAATGTTATATTATACTTTTTTCTCCCATAGAGGCGGCTGGCTTTAGCATCAGGAATGAGCTGCTGGGTAAGTGTGTGCAGGTCCTGGTCCAGGGTGGGCATCCCAGGGGAAGGGTGGTTATGGGGGAGTGCATCCCTGGATCAGCGCTGCAAGAGTGGCAGTGGCTCCCTGAGCGCCTAGCCTTGAGAAGCCGGCTCACAGGAGAGTGTCTGAGTGGCCAGGAGCATGATCTGAGCGTCCGACTGCAGCACTGTGGCCCTGGGACTGAGGAGGGAGCTGGGCCTGCAGGTGGCAAGGTGGGCAGGGAGGGCCAGGCATGGGCCTGCTCTAAGAAGGGCCACCTCACAATGCAAGGAAAGGGGCTCCACCTCAGCGCTCGTCACGTATCCTCTAAGCCGTCTAAGGTCTTCCTCTCTAAAGAGCGTGGGCAGGCCAGCAAGTGGAGAACGCTGGGCAACCATACTGTGTGTTATGATAGAGACAGCCATCACCACCACCATCGCCACAGGTCCACACAAACTGATGCTCTGCCCCCCTCAACAAGTGCCCCTTCCAATACAAACAGCCAAGCACAGTCAAGTAAGAAGAACCGTCGGCTAGGGTCCCATCATAGAGAAGGGATGTGCCTCATGTCATCCTTCAGTAGCTTTCATTATAGATCTCATTCATTCTCATCATACTGGGATATCTAAATTACATTTTCATTGGTTGTACATTTCCTTGCTGTCAAGCGCTGAATTACATTAACACAATTTTACTTTAGGCTACATGTCTTGGGTCATAGTCACTGTTATTTCCATTGTTTCCTATGCAGCGCCTACTAAAAAACATCTAACAGGTTATTCTGTCAGGATTGGTTCTACCGATCTTTCATTTGCCATAGAAATACATAATAACAAAGTTTCAGAATACCTTGGTTCAGTCAGTGTCTTAGACTTAAGTGGGTGAATCAAATGCCATCTCAGCATGGTTACATACCACTAGTTCCATCAGGGATTGGATTTCCACTATCCTTGCTGGCTAAATTCTCATTCAGCTAAATGCTCTCCAATCAATAGGGTCCTAATATGGGCTGGTTGCCAGCAAGTCCATAACTCGTCACTTGGGGCTCCTCCCTACACCAGTTCTATGGGTCACTAGTCTAGACCTATGTGTATGTATTTTGATTCAATCTCATGATCCTCAGTTAAGTATTTTGGTCTGGCTTTGGTGAGATGGCATACTAATTGATGAACGGTTTAACAAAACAAAGGAGCTATGGCTTTGAGAGAATTACTAGGGTATTACTCCTGTGTCATTACACTACTGCTGATGTGATGTCCCCCCTCCTGTTCCAGGGGATGGAGTGGTTGCCCCTAACACCACTGGAATGGACCCTGGGACCGAGCTCTCTCATCTGGCTGAGTATGGTGAGTTGGGGAACCTATTGCCGGAGGGGTGTGAAAGGAAGACTATAAATTCACTCAAAACAAACTCAGGGGCATAACATATCTCTCTGCCCAAATGGGCTGTGGGGCCTTCAACTATGTGCCTTATCTACCACATGGTCGTGCTAGAGGAGAGGAAAACCTACATAGGAATCTGTAGAGTGGGTGTATTGATGTCCAAACCCACTCAGATTATTCCCGTTTCTAAAGACCTTTTATTCAACGTTCTAGAGTTTGAAAGTGTTTGTTCACTCTTGAGTTCACTCTGGGTTTCTCCATCTCTCTGCGTGTGTGTGTGTGTTATAGGGTTTGGCTGGAAAGTGACCATGCTGGTGCTGAGTTCCCTGGCTCTGGTGCTGGGGACTGTCATACTCTTCCTCAACATACACCACAACAGGTGGGAGCTTATATTTCTCCTATTTCACAAATGTACAAGTGTGTATTGGAAATGTGTTTTTTTGCATATCCCACACTCCCTGAGACTATTGGGGTTAAGTGCCTTGCTCACCATGTCGAACCTGGGTATTTGAACCAGCGACCATTCAGTTACTGGCCCAATGCTCTAACCGCTAGGCTAACCTGCACGCTGCTGTCTTCCCACTGTACTACTACTGGTCTACTGACAAGGGGCCTAAGGGTAAATGCAACTTGCCAGTAATACCATAAACATACATTTTGGATCCAGTATTATACCTACTACATTCAAGAATTATTGAATTTTGCTCCAAAGATCCTTTGGTTAAGAAGATTTTTTTTCTCCAATGACTTGAACAACCCAGAATTACAACTTCATCACATACTACTTTTTAAAACGGCAATAACCACAACTGCCCACACAGTTGCAGAACTACAAATGAATGATTTCCCTCCCTCAGGAAGAAGAAGGTGTTGTGTGTGCTAAAGTCATACACTCCTACAGGGGTGGTGAGTCAGCCGGGGTCCCCCGTGCTCAGCGAGAGAGCCCCCCTTACGCAGCACCCCATGCGGTCGGCCCACTCTCCCTCCATGCAGCGGGGAGAGATCTTGATCAGGTGGAAGGACGGTACCGTCACCCCTCTGTTCGACAACAACAGCTACCTGGCTGACTGAAGGACAAATGTGTCTGTCTGTCTGTCTGTCTTTGTGCTTGTAGAGAGAATGAGGAACAAATGGAATCTGAAAATCAATTTAAAATGTGACAGGTGCACAGTGAACACGCATTTCAATATTACATTCCACAAGAAGTGTGCTGATGTGAGTCGGCATAGCGGTGATGTTACATTTTCAACACACAAAAAAAAGGCAAAATATGCACATCCAACTTATCAGGTGCATCACAAAAAAAAGTTATGTCTTTAACTGGCATGCTCCCATGGTTATGTCTGCAACTGGTATGCTCCCATGGTGATTTAATCAGACGTACAAAAACGGTTCGATCCGAGTTGGATCTTTATCAGGTCACATTTTCAACCCACACACTTCATGGAATGTCTGGAAAGCTACTCACTTCCCTTAGAAGTATCTGGCCTAACTGAGATGACAGGTAGCAATGAAGTTGTGCCAGAAGATATAGCTGGGCCCGGTAGAAGGTATCGTTACGGTATATTCCAAACCCCAGATGAACTGGACAAACAGGCTTTCCCTCTAACTTAGTGAGACATGTACATGTGCTTCCAGCAGGTGTGAGTTTGTTGTGGGTTGCATGTACTGTAGACGTTACACTACACTAGAGTGAAGGATGTTCAAGGTGAGGCCTGATGTATTTGTAGCATTATGATATAATTTGCTAGTGTGTTGAGGTGTCAACATTGTTGGCAATCTAGCATAGCCAAATGACAATAGAAGAGGGTAATCATAGAGCTAATATTATGGCAGCTTTTGTATAGAAGATGTGATGTAGAATTACGTTTTAAATTGGTGAAAGTTGGAAAAAATAACATTTGTGTCTTAATTATGGATATTGTACTTGCTTACTAATATATGAAGTGTTGACAGTTACTGTACAACATTCTGATATGTTGATGCATAGAGCCTTACTGATATAGGGATTTTGGGTCCGATACTGATTTAGATTTTGGACAAATCGATATCTGCCGATGTACTGTTTTACAGTGGGGAAATTAGTTCTCAATAAATTGCCATCCAAAAGAGCAATTGTCCAAGAAATATGCTTCAAATTTTTATTTCTTAAATTGTGACAATAATGACATCATGAGCCAGCAGCATACCACCCTGCAGCCCACTGCTGACTAGCCTCTGAAGCCAAGGGTGTTTTCACACTTGGTCTCTTTCAGACAATGTTTGTAAAATCAGTGCGGGTCGCTTAATTTTTTTGTTCAATGTGAACACTCCAATGGAACTCAAACCCATCAAAAGCATAGCTGTGGGAAGTTGGCGTGCTGCAGCACCCCCTGAAAAAATATGAAATTCAAATATTTTTTTGTCTCACAAAAGTAGTGCCCTGGGCCTTTACTAGTCCTGTCGCAGCCGATTGATATAGCTGTCTGTAGCGCAGGCCCAAAAAACATCTTCAACCCAACCAAATCCACATAGAAATGTGAGTTATAGATCTGTCATTCCCATTGAAAACAAGTCTAAGAAGCAGTAGATCTGTTCTATGTGCGTTATTTCTATGCTTCCCGTTCTTACGTTTCGTTTTTGCGTCTTTTACTTTCGGGGTTTGCGGAGCAGAGCTGTTGTCAAGGAAGTGAGTTTGTGTTTATGCACAATGTACCGCCCACACCTACCGTCAACCAATCATGTCAATGTGGAGCTATACGGAGCCCTCCGTATAGTTATAACATTTGGGAGGTGCACGACATCGCCGTACGGAACTTGATTTGCCCTCCGGAGACTGCGCAATTGCGTCACACAGAGTAATACTGTGAAACACTATCATTCCACTATTACTGCAAATATTATGGACATTTTCTGAAATTACAATGCAAAAATTCTAAAACATCCTATGTGTATAACATTTAACTAAATTCAAAATATTAGCTTCCAGAATGTAAAGGCATATCTGGCTGTCTAATAACACATTCTAATGGAATGGCTGTCTAATAACACATTCTAATGGAATGGCTGTCTAATAACACATTCTAATGGAATGGCTGTCTAATAACACATTCTAATGGAATGGCTGTCTAATAACACATTCTAATGGAATAGCTTGTCCTGCACTTTGTAAAAACCCAGTGCATTGAGTGAATGTTGGAAAAAGATTGTGGTTAATTTCTAAATGTAGTAATGTGAATACAAAGAGGACTTAGACCACAAAATAGGTGAAGAACTGGCAAAAGAGTTGTCCTCATTCGAAGGCAAGGGCAGTGTGACTACAAAGAGTTCACTTTAAAGAGGACTTGGATCAGTTATTTTAAAGAGGACTATACAGTATGTGATAACACTCTTTAACTTTCCCTGGATGGGAGATCAGATGCTGCTGCAAGTGGTGTTGGAGGGCCAGTCGGGGGCACACTTTCCCCTGGTCTAAGGAGATCCCAATGCCCCAGTGCAGTGATGGAGACATGGCACAGTGTAGGGTGCCATCTTTTGGGTAGGACGTTAAACGGGTGTCCCGACTCTGTGGTCCCATTGTACTTATCGTAAGAGTAGGGGTGTTAACCACGGTGTCATGGATACATTTCCAATCAGGCCCTCAGACCATCATGGCCACCTAATCATCCCCAGCTTCCAACTGGCTCACCCACCCCCTGTAACTATTCCCCAGGTCGTTGCTATAAATGAGAACGTGTTTTCAGTCAACTTACCTGGTAAAATAAGGGTTGAATGAGAATGGCCGCATGTGTTCAGATAAACATGAAAATAATGTGTTCATCCTATTTATCGAGTATTGATGGACTTATCAGGCAATATCAATATACCTGTAAAAGGTCAATAACGTCCGATAATATCGGTGAATTAATATATTAGTCATGCTCTACATTAAATTAATTGGTTGGCCAAACCACCTATAGCCAACTTAGATGGTATAGATGATGGTAATAACAGCTTTGGCAGGCAGGCTCTCACCACTGGTGAGTGTGATGACATGTTGTAACGCCCTCAAACAAGTTACATTCTTTTCTACGCCACTTAAGGAAAAACTGTCAGGAAAACACAGCTGTTGTGAATATGATTCTGTTGGAACTTGCAGTCGCAACTCCTGACTATCATTGTTATGATACCAATGTATTCATAATTTTGTGGGTGCTTACATTTGTGCCTGAGACACCCTCTGATAGTGGGATCACGTCCTGCCATTATCAACAGTGACCCGGCTGCCTTGCTAAAGCACATCAACATATTTGTCACCTTGTTGGCTATGGGATTTGAACTATCAACCTTTCAGTTACTGTCCCTCCGCCCACACAAATCTTATCTAATATCAATCTAAACTGTTGTCCCAGAGGCAGCAGTATAGGTGTCAATGGTATAGAAACTCGTACTTAGGAACAATACACGATTGAACACGCACAGATTCCTTAGGAACACAACATGAATACAAACATGCACACAGAGTCAAATAACTCCTGGGTTATAATGAGGAAACACTGCAGCTGAGCAGGTACTCCTTCGTCTTTTTATTTTACCTTTATTTAACTAGGCAAGTCAGTTAAGAACAAATTATTATTTACAATGAAATCCTACCTACAGGGTCAGCCACTGGAGCAAATTAAGGTTAAGTGCCTTGCTCAAGGACACATTGACAGGTTTTTCACCTTGTAAGCTCGGGTATTCAAACCAGCAACCTTTCAGTTACTGGCCCAACGTTCTAACCGCTAGGCTACTAGCCACCCAAAACCACATGCAGATTTCTTCCTTGAAGCACATGCAGATTTGGAACCAGACTAGGTCTGTCAGAGGTTTTGCTGAGAAAGTGACTTCCGGCTATACTCTGGTAACCTCGTCCTCGAGCCTCCTTACCATAATAATAAAGTAAAAAAAAAAACTTTAGACTTTTACATCTTATTTATCGAATATCAGAGGAATAATCGGCAGATATCAATATATCGCTTATCGGCCGATAATATCGGTGTAACAATATATCAGTCGGGCTCTATTAATGCACTTTATTTACTACTACAGTACTGTAACTGTTCTTCTGACATTCCCTTATATATACTGTATTCATTTTTTTTTATTACATATGTACAGTAGAAGTCATTAAAACTCATTTTTGAACCACTCCACAGATTTCATGTTAGTAAACTATAGTTTTGGCAAGTCGGTTAGGACATCTACTTTGTGCATGACACAATTCTTACAACAATTGTTTACAGACAGATTATTTCACTTATAATCCACTATATCACAATTCCAGTGGGTCAGAAGTTTACATACAAGTTGACTGTGCCTTTATACAGCTTGGAAAATTCCAGAAAATTATGTCATGGCTTTAGAAGCTTCTGATAGGCTAATTGACATAATATGAGCCAATTGGATGTATACCTGTGGATGTATTTCAAGGCCTACCTTCAAACTCAGTGCCTCTTTGCTCAACATCATGGGAAAATCTAAAGAAATCAGCCAAGACCTCCGAAGAAATTTTGTAGACCTCCACAAGTCTGGTTCATCCTTGGGAGCAATTTCCAAACGCCTGAAGGTACCACGTTCATCTGTACAAACAGTAGTACGCAAGTATAAACACCATGGGACCACGCAGCCATCATACAACTCAGGAAGGAGATGTGTTCTGTCTCCTAGAGATGAACGTACTTTGGTGTGAAAAGTGCAAATCAATCCCAGAACAACAGCAAAGGACCTTGTGAAGATACTGGAGGAAACAGGTACAAAAGTATCTATATCCACAGTAAAACAAGTCCTATATTGACATAACCTGAAAGGCCGCTCAGCAAGGAAGGAAAATGATGTGGATATATTGAAGCAACATCTCAAGATATCCATCAGGAAGTTAAAGCTTGGTCGCAAATGGGTCTTCCAAATGGACAATGACCTCAAGCATACTTCCACAGTTGTGGCAGAATGGTTAAGCAACAAAGTCAAGGTATTGGAGTGGCCATCACAAAGCCCTGACCTCAAACCTATAGAAAATCTGTGGGCGGAACTGAAAAGGTGTGTGCGAGCAGGGAGGCCTTCAAACCTGACTCAGTTACACCAGTTCTGTCAGGAGGAATGGGCCAAACTTCACCCAACTTATTGTGGGAAGCTTGTGGAAGGCTACCTGAAACGTTTTACCCAAGTTAAACAATTTAAAGGCAATGCTATCAAATACTAATTGAGTGTATGTAAACTTCTGACCCACTGGGAATGTGATGAAAGAAATAAAATATTAAATAAATTATTCTCTATACTATTATTCTGACATTTCACATTCTTAAAATAAAGTGGTGATCATAACTGACCTAAGACAGGGAATTTTTACTAGGATTAAATGTCAAGAATTGTGAAAAACTGACTTTAAACTGACTAAGGTGTAAACCTCCGACTTCAACTCTAAATATTATAAGCCATTCGTTTAGGTGATATTGGTAGGTTCTTATTATGATTGACAACCTGAGGAGTTAATATCCGTAACCCTCTTTAACAACAATACAAGGTCTGTGGAGTTGACTTGTTGGTGTTTTGTGAATGATTGACACAAAGTGGTAATTCCATAGCCTGGGTGCCAGTCTGTAATCCACTAATTTGGGTGCCAGTCTGTAATCCACTAACCTAGGTGCCAGTCTGTAATTCGCAACTTGAGCTTTCTGCGTTGTGCCCTGCATGCACGACCTTCGATTTCCATTAATCTGATTGGTCAAGACACAAAGCCTGCAGCAGCACTCCGATGTGAAGGATTGATAATGTGCGCGAGTTGACAAATCATGAGGCAAGTCTGTCAAAAAAACAAACAGTTTTGCGTCTATCATTTATTAAACTAAATCAAAAGGATTGAAAAATGATGTTGAAAACAGTAGCGGCGCGTGTGTAAAGTCACCGGGGAAGACGAGCTAGGAAAAAAAAGAATTGTACAACCTGTGTGTTGTGATAATTGCTCTATAACCTGTTAGTTCATATGCCTTGACACTGTGATATATAGGCCAAGGCCGCGACAATAAGAAGACAGTGGCAGAATAATTTCAACCACCGCTTTGTTTCATCACAAAACCGGAGAGCAACATTGTCCACAAAATTGCATGTAACAAACAGCCAAATAAACTACAGCATGGTCAAGCAAGTTAATGTTTCCAACATTTATACGACCACTAAACAACTATTGATTTAGAACCATGGAGAGTTACCTCAAGTCGCGATGGAAACAGAAGCTGACTCCACTATTCCAGCACCATTTCAACATCATCTAATCACCTATGCTTAATCTAATACAGTGATACTAAAAGATACCAAAAACTATTCAGTCCAATCAACGTAGTGCATGTGTGCATGCAAGTAGAAAAAAACATGTTGACTCACCTTACTTGTAGAGAAATGCCAATGCCATTGTCCTCTTTCATGTTGCCTAAATGGTCTATGGCTCTATCATACACGCTTTTAGTTTTTATTGTCCTAGGATACCTGGCTAAAATGCTTGCTTGCTAGCCTCACTTTCATGGGCAACAATGTGCCAGGCCGGCTAGTTATCATTAGGCTAATGTTAGTACATCTACAGTAGCTACATGTTGAACTTCCATCCTCTCAGACCAGGGGCACAATGAATGAATTTATGGTTGGATCAGAATCTGCGTTATAATCATTGACCAGTACGGAGAATTAAGTAAAAGAAGTCCAACTCCCTATCTCTATCCATGGCTAATTTAGGAAAGGGACAATTTTAGCTAGCTAGCTTGCCACCGGAGGACAACTACACAACGAGATGCAACAATTCAAATTGACTTTTTGCTTCTCAACCTGGTCTCAGAACTTCAAATGTGATGTGATTGGTGTGAAGCCAAATCCAAACTGGCTTCCCTTAACACTTTTTTTTTTGGAGCTCCAGGATAATAAAATTAATAATAATAATATATTTATTTATTTTATATAGTACTTTTCATTATACAGATAATCTCAAACATACTTGGGATAGGCAATATTGATTTGGAACTCTGTTTTGGTGGCAACAACCCCAAGGCTAGACCTGCGACTTGTTTCTGCTATATCCAAGATTATAAATTTTTCAACATGAGCTTCAATATCCAGCAATTTCACCACTCCATACCATGGATGACACAGGGACATCAATATCTTCCTGCAAGACTATCAAATATCATCATCAATGGTAAGAATCAAATGGTGTAGTCTCACCAGCATTGGGTTTATTGCTTATTTTGGTATATTTCTCAACATGGCTTGCTTAGAATGCATTTAGGTGCGTCTAGAACTGCTTTTATGTGTGAATTTAGGTCAAGTCCTCCCAGGTTTCTCAGAGATATTGCATTGTGAGTAGTACTGGAAGTCCCAGTCCCTAAACATGGCCAGCTTTCGCTACCACAACTGGCACCGCCTGAGCAGGATAAAACAATGTATGTTCCACAAGCAAATGGAGATGAGGCGCAAGGTGGAGTTTTACTGGAGAGGGATTTCTACGAGCAGTGTTTAAGCTCAGGAGACCAGTTTTCTGATAAAGAGAGAGCACCTGGAAACCATTCCGGGGGTGTTGGAGTTGGCTGCAGCTTCCTGTGAAACTGATTTATTTTGTAGAAGTAGTAATAAAATAGAATATGATACAATACAAGTATAGGTTATTGTTTATTTTATTTCAATAAAGGGTATAGATATAGAAATTATGATGCATCTTTTTTGAGTGTGTGTGTGTGTGTGTGTTTACTGCAGAAGCCACAGAGGGAGTCGGACTGATGATTTTTTATGGAACCTGGTATTTCCCTGTGGCACGGAAATGTCCCAGCTCCCAGCAGGACGGTTCTGTTTACTGCTCCAGATCATTTGCTGTTTTAGGAGAGGCTCGTGTCGAGGTTTTAGGCTTTAATATTGAATAATTAGTGTTAAGAAGAGTTTCAGAGGAATGAGGGACTGGCTTAAAGCCATTAGCATTGTTTATTGGAAATTATTATTTGAGAAAAGATTACAGAAAGGAGAGTTCTCTGACCCCCAACATGTCGTTATGTACTGTACGTGTTACAGCGGAGCTGGGAATGTGTACATCCTTTCACACGGAAGTAGGTATCGTCTCTATCATCATCCCCTCTTCTAACCTTTGACCTGGTGGTGGAAAAAGTACAGTAAAGCTTTGGGGATGCCCGCTGTCCCTTTTCTCTCCTGCTGTTTAAATATACCTTAATGAGAGGGCCAGATGGATTCAAACTGCAGTAAAGAGCAGGCTGGCGTTAAGCACCAACCCCCCTGACCATATGAACATGCCAACTTCTATACTCTACTGTGTGGATACACGTGTATTTGTTTGTTATTTAAATACTTATTTCCTGTGTATTTGAGTATTCTAATAATGTGGCCCTAATCAACTACTTCTATTGGAAGTATTTGAAAGTATTATAAAATAATTTCCTATAAATAGCCTACTATTTGAAAATATTTTCAAATACTTATTTCAACTATTATTTTCAAATACATTCAAATACTTTCCAAGTGTATTTACAAATACATTCCATATTTTAACTACTTGTCCCACCCCCCCCCCACGGTCAAAAGTAGTGCACTATGTAGGAAATAGGGTGCATTTGGGTCGATGTCCTCTATATGACTGGAATATACACTATAGTATTGCCCCAGAGCCGATTCGGTACATTTCTTGGTTGGAATGGAAAATAATAGTTGCCTTGAAGCTGTCTCTCCTTTGATGTTTTGATGTATGTCTACTGCTGTCAGTGGTTGTCACGGGAACGCTGTAGAACTGTATCTCCCTATGACCCTAGGTAACGTTATATCTGAGATGCAGTAAATCTAATAAATAACCAGCTGGTGGCTATGAATTACTTGTAATGTACTTAAATCTCTTTACAAATGTCAAGTAATTCTGAAATAATACGTTAATAAAAGTGACTTTGAATGCAAATATAAAAATATAATTTGTTAATTCATTCTTCATTCAACAGCATTAAACCGTGACTTAAGTTATACTAGACTAGTCTCCCTAGGCAGACAGGTTGCCTCCCACAATGTAAACAGGATTATTTTTATTTTCTTATCCGTGTGGTTTTTTCCCATTTTGACAATATCCTACAAAAATGCTACGGTGGGAAAGGATGTGCTTTCAAAAGGTCGCTCTCATATAGGAACAATAATGGAAAACATTATATTTGATAGAGTGGAGAGGTTATCATGAGGGTCTTTAACTGTAGTACAACACAGAGAGGCAGTTCACCCACACGGTAAAAAGGGGAAAATAGACTGCATTTGCAGACTAGAGGATTTGCCAGGACAAACAAAACAACACACCCTATATATCAGTGAATAGGTGTTAGCAGTGCTGGACTTTTTTGTAAATTAGCAGACACTCTTACCCAGATGGACTTACAATAGTGGTGCATACTTTTTCCCTGCAGGAATCAAACCCACAACCCTGGCGTTGCAAGTGCCATGCTCTACCAACTGAGCTACATGGGACTTGGAGAAACATTGGTGCCGGTACTTATTTTGAGTGCCAGTACTGTTTATGTTTAGGAGCAGGAACTGTACAATACTTTGGAGCTAACATTCTATAAGAGCTGCAGGAACTCAAGCAGTAGAACATTTGAGGTGCCGGTACTCAGTTCTGATGAGCTCCTGCCCAAGTCAAGCACTGAGTGTGGAGAAAGTATTTCCCTTGCTGCTTTTCAATGTGTTAAGACTTTGTCCATTCTTTGTCCAGAGCGCATAGTAGGCTAGACTACTGTATGCAGCTGCTGTTGTTAGTAGCCTACAGTTGCTCAGACTGAATTTTTTTTATTGTTTCCATGTAATAGGCAGTGGTAGAAAAATGACCTAATTGTCATACTTGACTAAAAGTAATTATACCTTAATAGAACATTTCTAAAAGTAATGAGTAAAAGTAAAAAAGTATTTGGTTTTAAATATACTTAAGTATCATAAGTAAATGTAGTTGCTAAAATATAGTATCAAGTATCAAAAGTAAAAGTATAAATCATTTCAAATTCCTTATATTAAGCAAACCAGACTATAACATTTTTATTTTTTATATTTTTTTACAGATAGCCAGGGCCATTCTCCAACACATCATTTACAAAAGTAAGTATGTTCAGATACAAAAAAAAACTGACTTAAGTAGTACTTTAAGTATTTTTACTTAAGTACTTTACACCACTGGCAATAGGTCCCTACAGCATGTCAGATCGCTAATGTTTAGGTTTATAGGCTGCTACATTTATGTAAAAGTTTTTGCTTGTGTCTGTCTGTCGGGAGTTATATGTTATCACGCTTGCTAAATAAATACCAGAGGAAAGTGGAGAGCACGCATTGAGCTTTGTGCTTTGTGCCCAGTCCGAACGACCTGCTATTTCCGTTAATCGTATTGGTCAAGACACACAAAGAGCCTGCAGCAGCACTCAGATGTGACGGACAGTGCGCGAGTAGACAAATCATGAGGCAAGTCTGTGTAAAAAACTAACCGTTACTTTTCCTCTCTTAACGCTTTGCGTTGTTATATTTTATTAAACTAAATCAAAAGTGTTGTGGCCACACGTTTTCCACCAGCCCTGCTGCTAATGCTTGCATATCAGACCCAAAGCCCAAACCCTTTTGTGTACAGGTAGGCTGGCTAGTTGACCTGTCAAATTGCCAAAGATGGCTGTTTTGTATTATCTCATTCTCTGTTCTTTCCACTGGTTCTTGGACAAAGTTTTGATGTGTATTATAGACAGAGTGCTGGTACAAAAGGCTTTTGGTCGGCACACATGGCCGGCACATGGCATCATCCATCACCCCCTGGGGTCTGTTGGTCAGAGGTACTATATCCAAAACCACCTGGGCTTTTTTACCGCCCAAAACAGGAAACAATATACTGACTGTAGGGTAGGGTACAACTGATTTGAAATGCTCTCTGTAGAATGGAAACTGTCACAACACACCTAGTGGTCTGAGCTGCCAGTCGTTAGTAGTATTAGTTTTGACGGAAAACATTTACAAGTTATTAAATGACACATATCCCTGTTACTGAATCGGATATTGGATTCATTTCTTGTCTAAAGGGCACATTCTTGTCTGACAGTAACCATGTTTCCATCCACAGTTTGTATGCAAGTAAAGTCATACCTAGAAAATGTGCTATATCGGTCTGCTAATACAGAAGTAGTAAAGGCCCAGTGCAATACTTTTGTGAAAAAATTTATTTATGAATATGAGGTTTTAGAACAATTCATTTTCAGGCGGGAGAGCTTCTGTTTTCCCGTATTTCTCCTGCTATGATATCATGTAAATAAAGCCAGATTCAAGAACGTTTAAAAAATATATACTCTTAGTGTACTCAGTAAAAGTGTTATACAATGCTTTGGCTTTTGTAATCAGTATAAACCAGATCAGTTTACGACAGACGATGGAGGTGCCTGTATGAATGGAGAGCAGGGTATAGCCAGTCCCTTTACTGTTGGGGATATTGGTGATAAGAAGTCATGTTGCTTTGGCTTGTGTACTCAGTAATAGTGTTATACAATGCTGACACCAGGCCAGGTGCAAATACTTTGATCAGACTAGCTCCTTTGCTGGCACAACCTGGCCTAAGGGAAATACTAGGCTGTTCCAGCATGTACAGTAGTCCTACTTCCTGTTCAATTAAACCTCTGACTTGAACAACAAACCTTAAACAAGAAGGCACAAGTTGGTCTCCTCCCTGTAATTCATATTTTCTAGATTACCAAAACAGGTTTTATGTGATGGACGTGTTGCCATTACAACCAATTGAATCCTGCTGGAATCCAAATGAACCGTAGTAGGCGGAAAACAACTTTGATATAGAGAAGATGGGGCTGGAGAAATGTAACCACTCTCAAATTAGTAGACAGAGCTATAGTTGCAAGGACTGACCATCCATCATATAAAAATGATAGTCTTAACCATGTTTTGAGGCTATATAGTGTTTGTTTACTTTGTTTACAAACATTGGAGTAAAACAAGATTATATTTTGGGGTACGACAGTTTAGCAAAGCTCATGAGGCTTTTTTTTGTTATATACTTCATTTATTCATAAGTCCCCATCAGATGGATGTAGCAACTGTAGATTGCCCCTTTAATGCCAGAAATCTGCCCAAACAGCCTCTGGGTTTTATGACCTAATAAGACTGATATGACTATAAAGTCTGAGGAATGCAGCTGAGCGAATGCTTGTAATGATAGAAAACACATGCCCACAATAGGCAGTCAGGTAGCAGTCAGATAGTGGATAAGCCAGGTTTGGTGGGTGTTTTCAGCCCCTTGTAGCTGCTCCCAAGGGAAACAACAAGAATGGATAATAACACATTTAAAAGAGGACTCCTGGCAGTAAATACAGATGTAGGATCTTAATTTGATCAGTCTTTTGTTGCTGAGAAAACAAACTTGTAGTGTATTCGAGGTTTAAAAAAGCTTCTAAATTTTCCACTTTAAAATGTCAGACCATTACTTATAATCCACATAATAATTCACATTCCTGTTGCTGCAGGAATATTTTCCTGCTGTAACAAACTGGCTCAAATTAAGATCAGAGAGAGAGGGAGAAAAAGAGAGGGTGGGAGAGAGACAGCGAGAGAGAGGGGGGGAGAGAGGGGGGGAGAGAGAGAGAGAGAGAGAGCGAGAGAGAGAGAGAGTGGAGGAGAGAGAGAGGGGGAGAGAGAGAGAGAGAGAGAGGAAGAGAGAGAGAGGGGGAGAGAGGGAGAGAGAGAGAAAGAGGGAGAGAGAGAGACAGGCAGAGAGAGAGGGAGAGAGAGACAGTGAGTGAGAGAGTTAGAGAAAGGGAGAGAGAGATAGAGAGAGGGAGAAAGGTTGAGAGGGAGGGAGGGGTAGAGAGAGAGAGAGAGAGAGAGAGAGGGAGTGAAGGAGAGGGAGGGAGAAAGGGATAGCTTTCCTATCAAATCTATGAATTTCAAGCAGAAAACCTAAGAAAATGAACAACAATGACAAATGGTTTGATGAAGAATGCAAAAAGCTAAGAAAGAAATTGAGAAACCTATCTAACCAAAAACATAGAGACCCTTAAAACCTGAGCCTACACCTTCACTATGGTGAATCACTAAAACAGTACAGAAATACACTACGGAAAAGAATGGAACAGCACGTCAGAAACCAGCTTAATGTAATTGAAGAATCCATAGACTCTAACCACTTCTGGGAAAATTGGAAAACACTAAACAAACAACAACACAAAGAGCTATCTATCCAAAACGGAGACGTGTGGGTAAACCACTTCTCCAATCTTTGTGGCCCTATAACAAAGAACAAATAGCAAAAACATATATATGATCAAATAAAAATCTTAGATTCAACTATTAAAGACTACCAGAACCCACTGGATTCTCCAATTACATTGAATGAACTAGAGGACAAAATACAAACCCTCCAACCCAAAAAGGCCTGTGGTGTTGATAGTATCCTAAATCAAATGATAAAATGTACAGACCACAAATTCTAATTGGCTTTACTTAAACTCTTTAACATCATCCTTTAGCATCTTCCCCAATAGTTGATCCCAATCCACAAAAGTGGAGACAAATTTGATCCCAATAACTACCGTGGTATATGCATCAACAGCAACCTTGGGAAAGTTCTCTGCATTATCATTAACAGCAGACTCGTACATTTCCTCAGTGAAAACATGGTACTGAGCAAATGTGAAATTGGTTATTTTACAAAATTACCGTACGACAGACCACGTATTCACCCTGCACACCCTAATTGACAAAGAAACAAACCAAAACAAAGGCAAAGTATTCTCATGCTTTGTTGATTTCAAAAAAGCTTTTGACTCAATTTGGCATGAGGGTCAATATAAATTGATGGAATGTGGTGTTGGGAGAAAAACATACAACATTATAAAATCCATATACACAAACAACAGGTGTGCCGTTAAAATGGGCTAAAAACACACATTTCTTTCCACAGGGCCATGAGGTGAGACAGGGATGCAGCTTCAGCCTCACCCACTTCAGCAACGAATTGACATGAGCAAAATTAGGCCGATACCCGCTAATGATCAAAGTCCAGAAAAGAGACATTAAATTCTACAACCACCGAAAGGGAAGCGATTACCAAACCTTCCATAACAAAGCCATCACCTACAGAGAGATTAACCTGGAGAAGAGTCCCCTCAGCAAGCTGGTCCTGGGGCTCTGTTCACAAACACAAACATACCCCACAGAGCCACAGGACAGCAACACAATTAGACCCAACCAAATCATGAGAAAACAAAAAGGTAATTACTTGACAGATTGGAAAGAATTAACAAAAAAACAGAGCAAACTATGCAGAAATGGCTCTCAAGAGACGACATGCTATGTGCACACTGCCCACAAAATGAGGTGGAAACTGAGCTGCACTTCCCAACCTCCTGCCAAATGTATGACCATATTAGAGACCTCAGATTACACAGAACCACAAAGAATTAAAAAACAAACCAATTTTGATAAACTCCCATGTCTATTGGGTGAAATACCACAGTGTGCCATCACAGCAGCAAGATTTGTGACCTGTTATCACAATAAAAGGGCAACCAGTGAAGAACAAACACCATTGTAAATATAACCCATAACCCTTTTTTATCTTTTGTGGGTGTGATGTTTACTGTTATTTTTTTATTGTTTATTTCACTTTTGTTAACGGTTTCACTTTCTTTGGCAATGTAAACATGCGTTTCCCATACCAATAAAGCCCTTCAATTGAATTGAATTGAGAGAGAGAGAGAGAGAGAGAGAGAGACTGCTGGATGTTATGTACTGAAAGGTGAGAGAGGCCACATTTACCACGTCATGTGGGGATTTAATATCGAAACAGTTAGTGATCTTGTTAGAGAACAGCTACGCAAACAACTCATTTGTTACATGACTCAGTTCAAATGCAAGCCACAAAGATTATGGACTTACTGTAGTATATGTGCTTGTGTGCATGTGTGTGTGTGTGTGTGTGTGTGTGTGTGTGTGTGTGTGTGTGTGTGTGTGTGTGTGTGTGTGTGTGTGTGTGTGTGTGTGTGTGTGTGTGTGTGTTTGCTCTGTTCAAGCAGCATTGCCAACTAGCAGGGGAGAAATCAAATATGAGGACTTGGATTTGTATTCTAAGAATCAGGGAGACTTTTCCATAAGGTACTAGTAGATTATTTATTTGGTTTGACACACAGCAAACAATATCTTTCACTTAAAGACATGCTCCGAAACATTGGCGTGTGTGAGTGTGTGTGTGTGTGTGTGTGTGTGTGTGTGTGTGTGTGTGTGTGTGTGTGTGTGTGTGTGTGTGTGTGTGTGTGTGTGTGTGTGTGTGTGTGTAGAAAGAGAACAAGATACAGGACAAGACAAGACATGAAACGTCTTCCCTCCCATCATGTGAATTTGATATTTTAAGTGCAACTCTTAGTCATGTGGTATTGTTATTGTGTAGAAAGGAGATTTTTCCAACCACACCTACACATTTGCTCACTCACCCGCACAGACTGACTTGTCCATACCTTCTTCTGCTCAGACATGTAGCATCTTATGATTCATACCACGATTCTGACCTGTTGCCAAGCCAAAACCTCAACCATACTAATGGAGAGGGATTATACTTAGGTTTTCCCAGTACTTTTCCTTATCCAATAAATTACCCTGTTAATACAATAGAAAGGTGTATACTAACTATGCAATATCGGCACTTCTACAGATGAAGGATCTTAAATTGATCACTCCTTTGTTGCTGAGAATTTTCCTGCACTGCAGGAAATGCAAACTTGGCTTCTAAAGTTCGTAATTTCAACTTTAAAATATGAGACTTGATTTCCCGTAACAAAATATTTATCAACCCCTACAAAAATGGCCAATCATTATAATCCACATAATAAGTCACATTTCCTGTTGCTGCAGGATTGTATTCATGCTCTATCAAACTGGCTCAAATTAAGATCCTATATCTGGATGGATAAATTGCGTGGAGTTGGAATGCAGTAAGGAGATAACAGGAACTGTCATCTTCTTTTGCCGTTTGGGGAAGGATATGGCCATAATATCTGTATTCAGATCAGTTTAGGACAGACGATGGAGGTGCCTGTATTTATAGAGAACAGTCTGTTTACTGTTGGGGATATTGGGTTTAAGAAGTCATGTTGCTGGAATAAGGTACTAGTGGGTCATTTGTTTGGTTTGACACACAGCAAACTATAGTTTTCACTTAATAAATGAAGTTGAAATGAATGCATGTGAATAGAATAGTGTTCTACTCTTTAGACACTGAAACATGACGGGATGTCAGGTGAGTTTAGACAAAAAAACAACAATCTTATCTTGATCTGAAAGGTAGCAGACAGTCATGTGTGAGTACCCGACATGGGAAAGGAGTGTGTGTGTAAGTGTGTGATTGCACAGTTGCCAGGACAATGACTTTGACATGAAAGGTTACAGTAAATAATTAAGACATTTCGTAGGATGAGTTACTTTGACTACATATTCATAACACATTAATTACACATTTATAAGCGGTCCTCAATTATGTCACAATTGCCCTTGATTGTAAGCAATGTTGTGCTGCTATTTTTATTGACTTGGACAAAGCTTTTGATACGGTAGACCATTCCATTATTGTGGGCCGGCTAAGGAATATTGGTGTCTCTGATGGGACTTTGGCCTGGTTTAGTAACTACTTCTCTCAAAGAGTGCAGTCTCAGCCACTGCCTGTCACCAAGGGAGTACCCCAAGGCTCGATCCTAGGCCCCATGCTCTTCTCAATTTACATCAACAACATAGCTCAGGCAGTAGGAAGCTCTCTCATCCATTTATATGCAGATGATACAGTCTTATACTCAGCTGGCCCTCCCCGGATTTTGTGTTAAACTCAACAAAGCTTTCATAGTGTCCAACAAGCTTTCTCTGCCCTTAACCTTGTTCTGAACACCTCCAAAACAAAGGTCATGTGGTTTGGTAAGAAGAATGCCCCTCTCCCCACAGGTGTGATTACTACCTCTGAGAGTTCAGAGCTTGAGGTAGTCACCTCATACAAGTACTTGGGAGTATGGCTAGACGGTACTCTGTCCTTCTCTCTGCAGGCTAAAGTTAAATCTAGACTTGGTTTCCTCTATCGTAATCGCTCCTCTTTCACCCCAGCTGCCAAACTAACCCTGATACAGATGACCATCCTACCCATGCTAGATTACGGAGACATGATTTATAGATTGGCAGGTAAGGGTGCTCTCGAGCGGCTAGATGTTCTTTACCTTTCGGCCACCAATCCGTCGCAAGACCCCCTGGTTGATGTTAACTTATAAAAGGCCTCACTCCCCCCTGTCTGAAATATCTACTGCAGCCCTCATCCTCCACATACAACACCCGTTCTGTCAGTCACATTCTGTTAAATGTCCCCTAAGCGCACACATCCCTGGGTGAGTGGTTGCGGGTAATTGTTCTTCACCGTAATGTCATTGAGGCCCCAAAAGTCAATGCACGGCGCAGGGTTCTTCTTCTTCGTGGAGAAGGAAGAGGGATGGATAAATCCTGCCGCTAGGGAGTCCCCAATGTAGGTCTCCGTAGCCCCGGGCGGTGTGGTGTTAGGGAGAAGGTCAATCAGTCATAGGGGCGATGCAGCAGAAGGGAAGTGGCCCGGGCCTTATTGAACACGAGGTCCTAGTACTCCGCGGGAATGTCGGGGAGGTCCGGGGAAGCCTCCGAGCCCCCAGGAAGACATCCCAGGGCAGGTTGCGCCGACTTCAAACAGTGGGCTGCCTGCCGTCCTGTACCTTTGGCCCACCTATCTGGATTACTGACCTCTGCCTGCCCTTGACCTGTCCTTTTGCCTGCCCCTGTTCGAATAATAATATTTTGTTACTTCAACACTGTCTGCGTCTGGGTCTTAACTTAAACGTCATAGTAATAGTAGAATGCACAAGCTGCAATTATGAAATTGGGTAGTGCATCATCAGTTTTCATCAGAGGGCTATTTATAACTTGCCCATAGATTTTGTTGTAAGGTTTGAGTCACTCAAATATCACATGAATACACATTAGATATGGCAAAATGTATAGAATTGCAAGAATATTTGCTTTAAAACTGCACAATTGTATCTCCGCCAACAAGAGGGGTGTGAACAGTTTGTGTCGTGAACACTGCTTGTGCCCAGATACATAGATGTGGTGCGCGCGCAGTGGAGGTCACGGAATGTTCTCCAATGCTGGAAGAGGGTAAGTTTTGGAACCGCTGTTCTGCCCATATTGGCTTATTTGAATTGTTTTACAAGCATTAGGAAATGTGATAGTTTGTTATCTCTTGTGACTAAAACCTGATGATGTAGCACATCAAATCAAATTAAATCAAATTTATTTATAAAGCGCTTTTTACATCAGCCGATGTCACAAAGTGCTATACAGAAACCCAGCCTAAAACCCCAAACAGCAAGCAATGCAAATTAAACATGAAGCACATCATGTTTCATTTCTAGGAAGGATTATCCCTTTAAACAAATATGATCTATTGTATTGACAAGATAGCCGAGTGACCGCTCTAATAATGGATATACATGTCCTCAATGATTGAAGACAGGCGAGATCAGGTGGGACCATTCTAGCCAATGAGAGAGCAGATAAGCATGTGAACAACAGGCACAACTAATGTTTACAGACATGTCTTTAAGCCAAGTATTAACCGGCCTTAAGTCGTTTTTCTCAAAGTTGCTGGAATTCCAGGTGTGTCCACTTACATCAGGACATTTGTAACAGCCTAAACATTACAAAACTTCCATTATGAAACTTCTATTACCAACGGTAAGAGAGAGAACAGCTTGTGGCTGGAGTTTGTGGAGACGTTGATGATGCAGCTTGCCTTCCTCAGGCACCGTTTCAAGTAGAAGTCCTGGATGGGTGGAAGCACGGTCGCAGTGATGTACTAGGCTGTCTTCGCCCCCCACTCAAGGGTCTTGCGGTCACTGGAGGTGTTATACAATTCTGACACCAGACCAGGTGGAAATACATTGATCAGACTACCTCCTTTGCTGGCACAACCTGGCCTAAGGGAAATACTAGGCTGTTCTGTCCCAGCATGTACAGTAGTCCTACTTAATGTTCAATTAAACCTCTGACTTTAATAACAAACTTTAAACAAGAAGGCACAAGTTGGTCTCTTCCCTATAATTCATATTTTCTAGAACAAAACAAGTTTTATGTGACGGACGTGTTGCCATTACAACCAATTGAATCCTGCTGAATACAAAGGAACCACAGTAGATGGAAAACAACTTTGAATTATAGAAGAATTTAAAGCCAGAAGTCTGCCCTAACAGACTAATAAGACTGATATGACTTTTAAGTCAGAGGTATTCACCCGAGGGAATGCTGGTAATGATAGAAAACACATGCCCACAACATTCAGTCAGGTAGCATTCAGTTAGTGGATAAGCCATGTTTGGTGGGTGTTGCCAGACCCTTGAAGTGGCTCCCAAGGGACATAACAAGTGTGTGTGTGTGTTTGCTCTGCTCAAACAGCGGAAGAAACAATTAGCAGGGGAGAAAGAAGAGGAGGACTTTGATTTCATTCTAATAATCAGGGAGACTTTTCCATAAGGTAGGGGCGAGTGGGGTAAGTTAGGCCACCCTTGTTTCTAGGGAAACCGTACACAAAATTAGTAATTTGACCAAATATTTAGGAAGAGGTCATCATTTCATTGAGTGTGTGTAGGAATAAACCACATGGAAAAAGTGGTAAGCAAGTTACGCCCCAAAATATAATACATTTATTGTGTTATAGGTTTCATGACGCTTGTATCTAAACCAAAGTACTGTAGATACTTTTAAGATTGTTTTATACATCAGTTTGGGTCTCTATAAGCTCCTTAACCTAGCATGAAAGTGCATATGTGTAGCTGTGTGAACTTATACAGTGCTGTGAAAACGTATTTGCCCCCTTTCTAATTTTCTCTACTTTTGCATAACTGAATGTGATCAATCTTCAACCAAAACCTAATATTAAATAAAGGGAACCTGAGTGAACAAATAGCACAACAATTACATACTTATTTCATTTATTTCATAAACAAAGTTATGCAACACCCCTTACACTCAACTGGTTGTGCCACTGGTTGTGCTGCAATGACTCCAACCAAACGCTTCCTGTAGTTGTTGATCAGTCTCCCATGTCGCTTTGGAGGAATTTTGAACCACTCTTTCTTGCAGAACTGTTTTAACTCAGTGACATTTGTGGGGTTTCAAACATGAACTGCTTGTTACAAGTCCTTCCGCAATATCTCAATTGGGATTAGTTCTGGACTTCAACTAGGCCATTCCAAAACTTTAAATGTGTTGCTTTTTAGCAATTTTCATGTAGACTTTATTCTTTTTTTGGGATCATTGTCTTGCTGCATGACCCAGCTGTGCTTCAGCTACTTTTGACTCATCTGTCCACAGAACATTCTTCCAAGAGTCTCTGTGATCATCCAGGTGCTTTTTGGCAAACTTCAGTCAACTTTTTGTTTTGGTGATTAAACCAATGTTCTCATTACATTTCACAATAAACGTACGTTTTGAATCATTGGCTGTGTGGTAAGAGATGTTTACAAACCAAATGAATGCATCATGACAGGTTTTGTCTCATAGCAAAGTGTCAGGAATTTACCACAGGTGGACTCCAATCAAGTTGTAGAAACATCTCAAGGATGATCAATGGAAACAGGATGGACCTGAGATCAATTTTGAGTCTCATAGCAAAGGGTCTGAATACTTATAAATAAGGTATTTATGTTTTTATTTTTAATACATTTGCAAAAAATTCAAAAAACATTTTTTGTTTTGTCATTATGGGGTATTGTGTGTAGATTGCTGAGGAATTGTTTTTATTTAATCCATTTTAGAATAAGGCTGTTACGTAACAAAATGTGGAAAAAGGGGTCTGAACACTTTCCAAAGGCACTGTATGTTGATGGAATAGTGTTCTACTCTTTAGACACTGAAACACAACTGGATCTCAGGTGAGTTTAGACAAAAAACAACAATCTTATCTTCATCTGACAGGCAGCAGACAGTCATATGTGGGCAGCAGACAGTCATATGTGGGCAGCAGACAGTCATATGTGGGCAGCAGACAGTCATATGTGGGCAGCAGACAGTCATATGTGGGCAGCAGACAGTCATATGTGGGCAGCAGACAGTCATATGTGGGCAGCAGACAGTCATATGTGGGCAGCAGACAGTCATATGTGGGCAGCAGACAGTCATATGTGGGTAGCAGACGTGTGTGTGTGTGTGTGTGTGTGTGTGTGTGTGTGTGTGTGTGTGTGTGTGTGTGTGTGTGTGTGTGTGTGTGTGTGTGTGTGTGTGTGTGTGTGTGTGTGTGTGTGTGTGTGTGTGTGTGTGTTTTGTTTGTCCCCACAAGGTCAAATGCTATTTATAGGGGGTTTAGGGCTAAGGTTAGAATTAGGGTTAGGGTTAGAATTAGTGTTAGGGTTAGAATTACGTTAATGGTTAGGGTTAGGAGCTAGGGTTAAGGTTAGGTTTTTGGGTTAAGGTTAGGGTTAGGGTAAGAATACGTTTTAAGGTTAGGGTAAGGTTTAGGGTTAGGGAAAAAATACTGTGTGTGTGTGTGTGTGTGTGTGTGTGTGTGTGCGTGCGTGCGTGCGTGTGCGTGTGTAGAATGAAAACAAGATACAGGACAAGAAATGCAACTTCATCCCTCATATCATGTGAATTTGATGTTTTGAGAGCAACACTTACTTGTGGGGTATTGTTACACTTGCTCACTCACACGCACAGACTGACTTGTTCAGACCTGCTTCTGCTCAGACATGTAGCGTCTTATGATTCATACCACGATTCTGACCTGTTGCCAAGCCAAAACCTCAACCATACTAATGGAGAGGGATTATACTTAGGTTTTCCCAGTACTTTTCCTTATCCAATAAATTACCCTGTTAATACAATAGAAAGGTGTATACTAACTACACAATATCGGCACTTCTACAGATGTAGGATCTTAAATTGATCACTCTTTTGTTGCTGAGAATTTCCCTGCACTGCAGGAAATGCAAACTTGTAGTGTATTCAGGGTTTAAAAGGGCTTCTAAAGTCTGTTATTTCCACTTTAAAATGTGAGACCTGATTTGCTGTAACAAAATATTTATCAACCCCTACAAAAATGTCCATTCATTATAATCCACATAATAAGACATATTTCCTGTTGCTGCAGGATTGTATTCCTGCTCTATCAAACTGTCTCAAATTAAGATCCTATATCGGACTTGGAATGCAGTAAGGAGATAACAGGAACTGTCATCTTCTTTTGCCGTTTGGGGAAGGATATGGCCATAATATCTGTATTCAGATCAGTTTAGGATAGATGATGGAGGTGGCTGTATGAATGGAGAGCAGTCTGTTTACTGTTGGGGATATTGGGTTAAGATGTCATGTTGCAGGAATAAGCTACTAGTAGGTCATTTGTTTGATGTTAAAATACCTATTTGCTCTGTTCCATCTGACTGAGCAATCCACTGTCTATGCTGTCAAATTAAAGTAAAATCTATTTTACCATTCATAAAGCATTAATAGCAAAGCACTTCATGGTAATTAACTGCAGTTTGCCAATCTGAGCTATAACACCGGCATCAAAGGTCTATGTGTGAATTCTATGTACTTTAATTTCTATTTTACAATTCAAAAAGCATTTATAAACATGCCTCACTTATCAAAAATTATTACTTTTATTTGTATTTATTTATGTAGCACAGAAAACAATTGCTGAGAACATTGCCAAAGAATCCCACTATTTATATTTTTCAGTTTGACGTTTCGTGAATAGATTTATCAAAGAGTCATATTCAAAGCATTCAAATTCAATTCCCCATTTCAGACTCATAGCAATAACTATTTAAGTGAGTAAAACCTACTACTGCTGGCTTCACATGCTTGTGGGAAATGGGAAAGTGGGAAGTGGGAAGTTGTTAGTCCGACATGATTGTGTTCAAGTGCTTAAAAGTCGGAACAATTCTATAGCCAATAAGATTTAAGCTAGCTTGATAAGCTTGCCAACATTGCTAATAATAAAGTTAGCTAGCTTGCTTAACATTGACAATATGGTCAGACTAGGTACATTATCCATATTGATGAGGTTGTAATTTAAAAAAATAGATTTGTTGTAATATTTTGACAACATTTTCTCTCAGTTTCCCACTTGTAATTCCAACTTGGAGGGTCATTCAAGTGAAATAGCACTTGTACGTGGCATATCACAGGGTTGTAAAGCTAGCTAGCATTTTCCTCTTATAGAGAGCAATAGTAAGGGTGTATTTTTGCAGGCACTAACTCCACCATGGCTCATTGGCCAAAGCCTATGGGGAAATTAATGGGACTGTGGTAAACACAGGCTTAGGAGATCTTAAATGTTTTGTTCTATGAGATAATCTTCATTGGCTAACGTCACTTTTTGTGCATTTTGAAGCATATATGTAATCAAAATAAGCACATAAAGCACTTAAAGGCTTCATAATTCATAAAGGTCATGATTGTCAACCACTAATCCACCAAAAAACACTAATTCCTATGATCTACAGTGTAAAATAACTCTAATATGTGGGAACACATATTCACAATTTGTGTGAATAAGCCAGGAGACGAGGTGATAACTGCTTTGCGATACGTGAAGGAAGAGACGATATTATTATCTGACGGCTAACTGTGTACTTTGAGGACATTTTAACTAAATATATACTTTGTCATGATGATATAGACGAATGGATGTGTTCTAGACCAGTGGTTCCCAAACTGTGGGGGGCGCAAGTTTTTTCAATGTTTATATCTCCAACAACAAGAGGGGTGTGAACAGTGTGTCATGAACACTGCTTGTGCCAATAGACATAGATGTGGCGTGCACATGGGGGGTCACGGAACGTTCTCCAATGCTGGAAGAGGGGCCTGAGTAGAACAAGTTTGGGAACCCCTGTTCTAGACAAGTATGCTCGTACCATCAAATTGTGTGTCCTTGGTGGCAACACTCACTACCGAGTTCCAAACTCATACGAATATAGAAGTACAGTTTCAGTATATTAAAGTTACCTTCATTTTATCAATACCATGGAAGTCATTATCAGTAGTGGAAAAAGTACCCAACTGTCATACTTGAGTAAAAGTAAAGATACCTTAAAAGAAAATGGCTCAAGTAAAAGTGAAAGTCACCCAGTAAAATAGTACTTGAGTAAAAGTCTAAAAGTATTTGGCTTTAAATATACTTCAGTATCAAAAGTAAATGTATTTGCTAAAATATACTTAAGTATCAAAAGTAAAAGTATTAAAAAAGTATATACAATTTCAAATTCCTTATTTTAAGCAAAACAGAAGGCACGATTTTCTTGTTTTTTTATTGACGGATATCCTGGGTTACACTCCAACACTCAGTCATCATTTATAAATGAAGCATGTGTGTTTAGTGAGTCCACCAGAACAGAGGCAGTAGGGAGGACCAGGGATGTTGAATTTGCGTGAATTTTAAAATGTTCCTGTCCTGCTAAGCATTCAAAATGTAACTAATACTTTTGGGTGTGAGGAAAAATGTAAGGAGTAAAAAGTACATAATTGTCTTTAGGAATGTAGTGAAGTAAAAGTAAAAAATGGCAAAAATATAAATAGTATAGTAAAGTACAGATACCGAAAAAAACTACTTTCAAGTTTTTTTACTTTACTTTACAACACTGGTCATTATAATGGGTTAAACGTCTAAGGCAGTGCATCTCAGTGCTAGAGTCGTCACTACAGACCCGGGTTCGATCACGGCTGTATCACAACCACCTGTGATCGGGAGTCCCATAGGGCGCCACACAATTGGCCCAGTGCTGTCTGGGTTAGGGGAGGGTTTGGCCGGGGGGGGGGGCTTTGCTCATTGCACTCTAACGACTCCTTGGAGTGGGCCGGGCGCCTGCAGGCTGACCTCGGTCGTCAGGTGAACAGTGTTTTCTCCGACACATTGGTGTGGCTGACTTCTGGGTTAAGCGGGCGGGTGTTAAGACGTGCGGTTTGGCGTGTCATGTTTCAGAGGACACATGACTCAACCTTCGCCTCCTGAGCCCATTGGGGAGTTGCAGCGAGGAGACAAATTTGGAAAGGGGGTAAAATAAATAAAAACATATCTTTTTAAAAATAGGGGATTCTTGTGTCTGCATTTTCCTCCATAAGGGGTTACATATAAAATAACAGCGGGAGTAAAAGCAGCTGTTTAAAAGTGGTTAAAAGTTATGACGTATTAAACACAATAGCATGATAATGTGTTAAAAGTCATGAAACTTGTTATGGATAAAATACCAGTTGGAGTAATAGCAGTTTTAAAAATGGATAATAGTTATGACACAATAACTGTATGATGTGTTAAAACGGGTTAAAATTGGTAAACAAAATACCATAATATTTAAAAAAGGAGCGGGGTGCTTGATAAAACTTTGGGAAGATTTTGTTGTTCCTCTTGAATCATCAGTTTCAAAGATGGATTTTCAGCCAACCTGATGACAAACCTCCACCCAGAACAGTATCTTCTCCTCTGTGGTCATTAGCCCTGACAGTCCATGTGAGTATTGATTATGTGTGTGTTTAGGGAGCCTAGGTTTCTCACTTATGGTTGGCACAAATTGGGATGTGGTGGAGGGGAATGGGCAGAGTATATGCAAATTACTACATATTTAAATGAAACAGGCAGGGAGAGTGAGCTCGTCCATGGTGGTCGGCGAACCTTCAACCTTCTGGCCCATAGCCCTGCTTGTCATCGACTGTACCACAAAACCATGCTGAAGAGGCAAAGTCACTATCCACCTTTATAAACACAGGATAGCTACAGTTATAGTTATTTGTGATTGTAAATTTTTTTGTATTAATTCAAAGGGGGTGGGTATGCCCATCTTTTTGTTTACAGTACAAGGGTGGTGGTTGCATGAGTGTGTGTGTGTGTGTGTGTGTGTGTGTATGTGTGCGTGTTCGTGTGTGTGCATGTGTGTGTGTCTGTGTGTGTGTGTGGAGAAGGAGAAGAGAACAGGACAAGACATGAAACCTCATTAACCATATTTACACAACCATAAAATAACTTTATTATAATGACAATAACAAATATATATTCCTGACCCAACTAAAAAATTACTAAACGCCTTAGGGCACAGGAATTAGAACCCTAGCAAAGCGTTACTTACACAAGGCACATATGGCACTGGTTTTATTGACAGGTTTAAATACTGCAAATATTTACAAGCAAGAAGTGTTGGCAATCAAACCCAATGAACTCAATGGATCAAATCAATTAATCATATGGTGAGAAACCCAAGAGATTTGGCTACTGAAGGAGAGGAGCACAGTGGTTGTCATCCCTCTAATGAGAGGTCAGAGGGCTGTGTTGCCATGAAGCAATCAAAGGATGCTGCTTGAACACTTCACAGCTAGCTAGTTGTTAACTCTCTGAACAATAAGATATACAGATCGGATGGTTTTCTGGTTGGAATTTTGTTACCTTGCCAGCAGATAGACATGATTGAGTCTGTATTACACGTAAGGCAGGCACAATGATATAACAAGCATTAATCAAACTAACAAAGGTGTTATCGCACCACTTATCCCATAGAGAGGTGTTCTCTTCCGTCTGACCAGGATAACATCTGGTTAAATTCAACATACGTTCCCTGTTTGAAGGTATTCGTTCAATTTCCGTAACAAGAAAAAACAGGCATTTCCTTGTGTGAGGAATATTGACATTGACATTTTTGAAATTCCAGTACTCACTCAACACATTTCCTCTGGTCGGGGTACATCAGAGGAGGCTGGTGGAAGGAGGTATAGGAGGACGGGGCTCATTGTATTGGCTGGAATGGAATTTATGGAAGAGAGTCAAACATGTGATTTCCATATGTTTGAGTTTGATATCGTTCCAATTATTCCATTCCAGCCAAACAGTAGCCCTAAAGATATTAGGATATAAACTTCCACTGCTTCCAAACGTTTAGAATTAATATAATTCTGTGTTTTACTCATGACATCCAACATTTATTTTTAAGGATACTATTAAGCTGCAATGTAAGACAAAGGAAGACTAGAGATAGATATACTGTAGCGATGCTAATGCTTTAGAAAAGACGGCAGTCCATTGTGCATGTGTGTGTGTGTGTGTGTGTGTGTGTTGTATTTGTCTCCTTACAGACACACGGCTGTCAGAGTCAAGTATGATGAGGGACCCACCGGCCCTCCAGGAGACCGTACCCCCCACTGGGGCTGGCTTTAGGGGTACAGGATGCTTGTAGTGGTGGGGTTGGTAGTGGTGTTGATGATGATGGTAGTAGTGATGGTGGCGATGGTGATGATGGTGGTGGTAGTAGTAGTAGTGGTGGTGGTGGTGGTGGTGGTGGTGGTGGTGTTAGTGGTGGTGGTGCTAGTGGTGATGGGGAGTGAAGGCTGCTGGAGAGTGGTAGGTTATGAGACTCATACCATCTCTTCCTTTAGGGCATCCTTTGAGGTGACATTAGTGAGTCTGACTCTGTCCTCCTCTTTCTCCTCCTGCGCCTTCCTCTTCTTGTCGCGATTCTCTCCCTCTTGATGGAAGCCCACCATCAGCTGGTAGATTATCACCCCGATGGTGGCACCTATAAACGGGGCAATGATGGGCACCAGGAACCAGCACTGACCAGCACTGTGAGAGAGAGAGAGAGAGAGAGAGAGAGAGAGAGAGAGAGAGAGAGAGAGAGAGAGAGAGAGAGAGAGAGAGAGAGAGAGAGAGAGAGAGAGAGAGAGAGAGAGAGAGAGAGAGAGAGAGAGAGAGAGAGAGAGAGAGAGAGAGAGAGAGAGAGAGAGAGAGAGAGAGAGAGAGAGAGAGAGAGAGAGAGAGGAGAGAGAGAGAGAGAAATTCTTAAACTTTTCCTCTGTTTTATCTTCCATTTTGTCTCATCTGCATATCAATAACATACAAAGCTCTAACCAGGACATGGATACAGAGGGGTAGACGTATAGTGCTAGAATACGTGAAGAGGTGTGAAGACAAGCAGAGAGATGAGGAGGGAACTAGAATCATGCAGAGAGGTTTAGAGGATTGGGGGAGGACTCACGTGAAGACCTCGGAGCCCCAGCCTGCCAGGGAGGTGAAGAGACGGGGCCCTAGGTCCCTTGCAGGGTTGACGGCGTAGCCAGAGTTTAAGCCCATGGACAGACCAATGACCAGCACCACAAAGCCCACCGTGAAGGCCTCCAGGCCCTGAGGGATGGGGTTGTTGTAGGGGTCCACGATGGCCAGGATACACACGATCAACGCTGTCGTGCCAATCATCTGAGATAGACACACTTCAATTAACATGGAGAATTCCCAATATACTAGTAGTTCTATTTCCTGATCTAACCCATTTGGGGGAAGTTTGCAGAAGTAAGATGCTTACCTGGTCGAAGAAGCCATTGACTATGGTGAGATGACCGGCAGGATAGGTGGCGAAGATGCCAGCGGTGGAGTTGGGCCCGGTAACAATGAGCTTTCCAGCAAAGGCCCACAGAGCGTCTGAGAGGAGATTACACACAGATAAACATGATGAGATAACATCAACTATAACAAGGTGTTATAATGTACACTGATTCAACCTTATGGCTAACTTAATAAGGTCTAATGAAGAGTTGTCTCCAACGGATGCTTCGGTTCCATCCCTGGACATGTCTGAGGACTCACCATAGTACAGACCAAAGATGACCCCAGACCCCAGGAAAGCGCCCAGTGTCTGGAAGGCAAAGAACACTGGGAACTTTCTCCAGCGTTCTCTCCCAAGCAGGCAGAGGGCAAAGGTCACCGCCGGGTTGAGATGGCCTCCTGGGAAACACACGTTGACAGATTGTTAACATTAAAGCAGGATGGCTTCTCTCCAAAGGGACACACATATCTTTCCAACACTGCAACACAGTCATTTATCAGGCAGAGGAACACATTACTAAATTCAGCCTTAGAACAACTCATGGGAACAAATCTGCTCAAGGAGAACCTAATCATATGATGTGCGTACCTGATACCTGGCCACAGACCAGGATCCCTAGGGTGGCAGCGAAGCCGAAAGCAAAGTTGACGGTGAGGAACATGCCATGAGATCCTTCACTAAGCACCAGCTGAGCCACCGCACCACAACCAAACATCTGTCAAGAGAGGGGAGAGACGACAAGTATAACATGAGTACCAACAAACTGAGCGCCAACATCGTCTGCAAAAAGACGATCGTAATGAGTGCATATGAGGAGCCAGAGCACAGCCAAACATACACCTTGCAATGTTAACACACTGCAAATTGAGTCACTCAAGCTTTGTGTATCAAAAGGCTTTGTAAGTGTAAATTATATATACTGAACAAAAATATAAACCCAACATGTTAAGTGTTGGTCCCATTTCTTTTGGGAAATAAAAGATCCCAGAAACTTTTCACCCACACAAAAAGCTTATTTCTCTCAAATTTTGAGCACAAATTAGTTTACATCCCTGTTAGTGAGCATTTCTCATTTGCCAAGATAATCCATTCACCTGACAGGTATGGCATATCAAGAAGCTGATTAAACAGCATGATCATTACACAGGTGTACCTTGTGCTGGAGACGATAAAAGGCCACTCTAAAATGTGCAGTTTTGTGACACAACACAATGCCACAGATATCTCAAGTTTTGAGGGCATGCTGACTGCAGGAATTTCCAACAGAGCTGTTGCCAGAGAATTGAATGCTAATTTCTCTACCATAAGCCGTCTCCAATGTCATTTTAGAGAATTTGGCAGTACATTCAACTGGCCTCACAATCGCAGACCACGTGTAACTACGCCAGCCCAGGACCTCCACATTGTCTGTAAAAACTTTTGTGGGGAAAAACTCATTCTTATTGGCTGGGCATGGACCTAGCTCCAAAGTGGGTGGGTCTAATCCCACCCATGGCTGTGGCCCTGCCCAGTCATGTGAAATCCATAGATTAGGGACCAATTCATTTATTTCAATTGACTGATTTCCTTCTATGAACTGTAACTCCGTAAAATCTTTGAAATTGTTGCATGTTGCATTTATATTTTTGTTCTGTGTACAAACGGATATCTTAGATTTGTCATCCCTAAAGGTCAGAAGGGGTGTGCAATTACTGTAAGTGAAACTGGACGCCTTCAAGATGGAAATGGGCTCAAGTCGCAAGGCCCCCTGGAGTGGATGCATTCCAATCAGACCACAGGGCACATACGTTGAGGTTAGTTATGAGGAACCTCACCTCTCGACAAAGGTCTTGGCGTCTAGAAGAGGTTCAACATCACTGAGCCCACTCTAAACTCCTGATGAGACCAGAGGGCCTCATGCTTCCGACTCAGTGGAAAAATACTTCAGAGGTACCATGTTTAGACATCTAGTCAAATGTCAGCGGCATCTGATAACATGTCAGTATGGCGCCAAAGAGCTGACTGAATTAGCCAGATCAAATTACACCGAAAAGTTATTCTCTGAATCGTTTAAGTTTCATGACGCAGTGAGCAATGACTTAAAAGACAGCATCTAACAGAATAATCACCTAAATCACAGCTCTCTAAATGACCTGGTGGTGATAGTGACAGCATTACGCCATGACATTACATGACTACATTACGCAATCACTCCCAGACTGTCAGGCAGTTTATGCTGTGTCCTCATTCTAAGTGCACAGCAACATTATGTTTAGCGATAGACCTGGTCACCCAGGCTTCCCATTTAGCCAACAGCACTGGAAGGAGGGCGGGAGGGAGGTATGGAGGTAGAGCCACATTGATAGGAAACCCCAGATAGCTTTAGATGCCGCCAGTCTTTTCCAACATCTGTATACATGAAAACTGTTTATTGGACAAAAGGACAGGTGTGAAGAAGTCACCATACTCTTTCCATCACAGAACCACTCCTACATAGTCGCGGGAAGTAGGGGTGCTGAGGCATGCGGCATATTAATTAATATATACAATTTGTTTACAATATTTTTGCACAAAAGTAGTGCACTTGGCCATTACTGGTATTAGGGGACTAATATGGATCTCTATAGCATCTCTAGTTGTATAATTAAGAACAGTGTCTTGCAGGATTCAAAAGTTGGAATTGTAAGACTTGTTGCCCTGTCCCTTTCTCTGTGATGTCATTCTGATGGAATCCAGAAAGAACAAAAACCCTGTCCTCAAACGTTTACATCAAAAGGTGCAAAGTTATGTGTAAAGACGCAAAACATCCACATCAAATTAAATATTTCTCTTCATCAAATAACATGGAAAACAACCACTTTTTGTGCAGTATTAATTGATTATACTGTATTGTACACAGGCTGGTCATCAAGGTTTGTACTTGTAGACTCCATCACCATGAAGAAAAACAACGCACAATACAGTAATTGAGTACATTGAGACATCAAGTGGTTTGTGACAGTGTGATGATGTTGCTCAGTTGGTAGAGCATGGTGCTTGCAATGCTAGGGTTGTGGGTTCGATTCCCAAGGGGGGACCAGTGTGAAAAAACGTGCACTCACTACTGTAAGTTGCTCTGGATAAGAGCATCTGCTAAAACGCAAAGGAATGAATAGAATTCATTTTTTTTCACAGCACCCCCACCCCCAAACTACTTCCCGCGGCTATGCACTCCTATGAACATTGTTTGAAGATAGTGGTTTGGTGGTGGTCAGCCGTGGCAGTATGTGGTCTCCCGCCCCTTGGATTTAAGCAGAGCAGAGCACACAGACATTTCACAGATGGAGCTGAAATACAATGAGAACACCTTTTGCTCTTTTTCCCCCTAACTCCTGGGTTTATGTGAGGACTGCATTGTTTCCTGGGTGGTGTACATGCACACCACCTTTCACACACAGGTGGCACTGTAAGAGCTCAGGAAAGACCTGTCTGCTGATAGTCACTGTCACCCGCTGACCTTCAGAGACAAAGAGTGCTTAAGTATCAGTCATCGGAGTGCCTACCTGAATAACAGTCATCAGAGTGCCTACCTGAATAACAGTCATCAGAGTGCCTACCTGAATAACAGTCATCAGAGTGCCTACCTGTTCACTCAGTCATTACATTACTTGGTCATTAGTACAACGTGAAGTCAGACGGCGTCTACCTATGTCCTGGAGAGCATTTGGCATGTTCACGTTTCACCCATTGTGTTGCCTCTGTCAATCCAAATACTGCCACCCTTAACATACATTAACATTAGGCATTGAAGAAAAACTTCAATTAGCACCTCCTATAGAATATTAGCTCCAAAGTATTGTGGAGTTCCTGCATCTGAATATAAACCGTATCGGCACCCAAAATGAGTACCGGCACATATTTCAAGTACCCAGAGATTAACAAACACGTGTGTGTTAATGGACATGTTTCAAAAACACACATATACAAACATGCACGTGCACACACACACACACCAATCTCAATTATGACAGCAGAAGGGCATGAGGTTGTCGGGTGAGCCTGGGATCCTGGATCGTTATGCTGGGTAAGTATCATGTGCCTATGTTCTTGCCAACAAGAACAAGCATATTTTTGTACAGACTCAAGGAGTGTAATTTACAGCTGCCTATATGAGTCTCACATTCCCGACCCCTGTAACTTTGAAGTCAAGTGCAAAGGCTAGCACAACCTGTAAACCCATGCTGAACTTATCCATCGCTCTCACAACAATGGCCCATAGTCAAGTTATTGTTAATTCAGAATGAATACAGACAAGAGGAGCCAAGAAAATGAACAGTTGAAGGACAAGACTAATGTAAACTGCAATGTCGTATTTCAAGGGGACACAGGTATGAATACGCGCAAACTAATATTTATTGTGGCAAAGAATCATGATAGTAAAACATGCAGTCTACTCTTCCAAGGAAAGCCATATATGTGGAAAATGAGTGAGGATAACCTGACCATACATATGATGAATGAGAATATGAGTAAGGTGACAGATAGAGGGTCTCTTACCACCAGGATGAGGGTACCCAGACACTCTGCCAGAGCCTGGCGCAGCAGCAGGTTACGGATCTGGAAGTTCCGTGCCAGCTTGTCCAACCATATCTTCTGATGTCCCATGGTTCAGTGTTGCTTGGCTAGCCTCCCGTACTGTGAGTGGTAGCAGTAGATAGGTAGGTAGGTAGGTCCTCCTGAGTGTGTGTGGTGGCTGATGCCCTGGCCTCCTGTACTGTGTCTCGGATGGCAGTAGGTAGGTAGGTCCTCCTGAGTGTGTGTGATGGCTGATGCCCTGGCCTCCTGTACTGTGTCTGGTGACAGTAGGTAGGTAGGTAGGTCCTCTTGAGTGAGTGTGATTGCTGATTGATTGGCCTCTCTTATAGGACTTGGACTTCCTGTGGGTCCTGGCAAAGACAGCCTCCTCGAACACTCCCTTCTCTCTCCCTCCCTCCCTCAGTCGCTCTCTCTCCCTCCCCCCATTCTCTCTTCCCCTCCAGTCTCTCTCTCTCCCTCCTTTCTCTCTCCCTCATCTCTCCCTCCCTCCCTCAGTCTCTCTCCCTCCCTCAGTCTCTCTCTCTCCGTCTGCCTCTTCCTCTTCTGATTCTCACTTGCTCTCTCTCTTCTCCTTTTGGTCCATCCCATTTCTCTGTTGTATTATTCCTGCTTTATCTAGTCTGAATAGAGGTTGGAGTCACTCAAAAGCAGTTATCAAAAGCAGTTATAGGGATATACCTTACACATGCTTTATGAGCTTGCCATACTGTCATCTGGTAATACATCAACAGATCTTAGAACTGTCTGACAGCCCTTTGCTTGACATGTGTCAGCCTGCCTCAGGGCCCTGCATGGTGTCTGTAATGAAGCTGGCAGTTTGTTGAACCAATGTTTGGACTGACTTCACTCAGATCTTGTATTTTTATACTTTTTCATACTGCCGCTCTATGTATCATGTATCTGTCTTTCGTGTATTTTCATTCTGGCATTTTGCACCTGCCCTGTGTTTTTTCGTAGCTGCTTGACAAAGAAGTTACCCCTCGGGGATCAATAAAGTATCTATCTATCTATCTATCTATCTATCTATCTATCTATCTATCTATCTATCTATCTATCTATCTATCTATCTATCTATCTATCTATCTATCTATCTATCTGACACAGCGTGAAATCCACTATAGTGAAAATGTTTTAAGTATTTTTAGTTCTTTGTGGGAAGAAAGGGACGGACATACACTCGTATGCAAAAGTTTGGGCACCCCTGACAATTTCCATGATTTCCATTGGATTAAAAGAAAATGTGCAATATGGATCAAAACGAAATTAGACAGGTGCATAAATTTGGGCACCCCAACAGAAAAATCACATCAATATTTAGTAGAGCCTCCTTTTGCTAAAATAACAGCCTCTAGACGCTTCCTATAGCCTCTAATGAGTGTCTGGATTCTGGATGAAGGTATTTTGGACCATTCCTCCTTACAAAACATCTCCAGTTCAGTTAGGTTTGATGGTTGCCGAGCATGGACAGGCCGCTTCAAATAATCCCACAGATTCTCAATGATATTAAGGTCTGGGGACTGGGATGGCCATTCCAGAACATTGTACTTGTTCCTCTGCATAAATGCCCGGGTAGATTTTGAGCAGTGTTTTGGGTCGTTGTCTTGTTGAAATATCCAGCCCCGGTGTAACTTCAACTTTGTGACTGATTCTTCAACATTATTCCCAAGAATCTGCTGATATTGAGTGGAATCCATGCGACCCTCAACTTTAACAAGATTCCCAGTACCGGCACTGGCCATACAGCCCCACAGCATGATGGAACCCCCACCAACTTTTACTGTGGGTAGTGTAGTGGAAAAAACTCTTCCCTCTTACTAAAAATAAAAGCACTTCTGGAGTTTGTAGAAGCAAGATAGACTTTATTGCAAAAAGACAATGAAGCCGAGTGACCTGCAGGAAACCACTCCCGTACATCTCTAAGTTTTTGGCTTATGTACAAGTTTTGAAATGTTTATTCATAAGACAGTTATCACAGCTCCACCCATTCTATTTTCCTCCAACCTGGTCTCAAAACTCCTGATGTTATTTCTTGTTTTCTCCTTATTTGGAGATCACATTGGCACAGAATACATGTTAGTTGTAAGTCAGAAAAATGGGAGGTACACAGGAAGCCTTTACCCCTGGGGGAGTCTCCTGACTCTGGTGACATCCCTCTGGTCAACGGTCAACCTGCTGAGTGGTAGGAGATTGCCTACACCCTACCCTTATCTGCTGAGGACAAAGAGATCTTGTCTCTGCTTGAAACATACAGAGCTAAATATATTCAGGGAGCTATAAAGAATTGGAAATTACACAATAACTATAAAGAATTGGAAATTACATAACGGTAGCAAGTGTTTTTCTTGGAACGCTGTGTTCTTTTGCCGCCATGCATAACGCCCCTTGTTATGACCAAATAACTCAATCTTTGTTTCATCAGTCCACAACACCTTATTCCAAAATTAAGCTGGCTTGTCCAAATGTGCGTTTGCATACCTCAAGCGACTCTGTTTGTGGCATGTGTGCAGAAAAGGCTTCTTCCGCATCACTCTCCCGTACAGCTTCCCCTTGTGCAAAGTGCGCTGAATTGTTGAACGATGCACAGTGACACCATCTGCAGCAAGATGATGTTGTAGGTCTTTGGAGGTGGTCTGTGGGCTGTTTTTGACCGTTCTCACCATCCTTCGCCTCTCCGATATTTTACTTGGCCTGCCACTTCTGGCCTTAACAAGAACTGTGCCTGCGGTCTTCCATTTCCTCACTATGTTCCTCACAGTGGACACTGACAGCTTACATCTCTGCGATAGCTTTTTGTAGCCTTCCCCTGAACCATAATGTTGAACAATCTTTGTTATCAGGTCATTTGAGAGTTGTTTTGAGGCCCCCATGTTGCCACTCTTCAGAGGAGAGTCAAAGAGAACAACAACTTGCAATTGGCCACCTTAAATACCTTTTCTCATGATTGGATGCACTTGTCTATGAAGTTCAAGGCTTGTGTGTTCAATTGTGTGTTCCAATTAATCAGTGCTAAGTAGTTACAGGTATTCAAATCAACAAAATGACAAGGGTGCCCAAATTTTTGTATAGCCTATTTTTCACATCTGATTTAATTTCATACAACTTAATATTGCTACACTAAACATATTTGTCTGGACAATACCCCAGAACTCAGCTTTTATTAGAAAATGAATGGCATGCCACTGTGATCATTTTCTGTGATGACAGAGTAAATTATTATGCAGCCTCAGAAGGGTGCCCAAACTTTTTCATACGACTGTAGTTTACTGTATGTGAGTGTTAGGCTGAGTATCTCTACCCATGCTGGTGTGATATATGTTTTGAAGTGAAGTAGACTATTTATGATACTACACAATGTACTGTGTAAGGCTTCCTATTGTGTTGGAATATCAAATAGAATGTTGGATATAGCAGATAATAGGAAAAACATCAAGGTGTAAGAAGCATACATTCTGAATAATGACAGGCACCTCTATTCAGACTAGACAAAGCAGGAACAGTACATGGTACATTCAGGCAGATAACAAAGAAACAGAATGGAGGAAAAGGAGAAGAGAGAGTGTGAGAATCAGAAGAGTTATCTTCAGAAGAGGAAGAGGTAACTTCTATACATATTGCCATGGGGCAGAGAAAAACAATTAGCAGTTTTATAGCCAATCTTATGCTATTCTACACATTTTGCAATGAGGCTGAGATCATTTTTTTCAATCGATTTTCCACCATTCATTTTTCCCATAGGGGATTGTAGAACACTTAAAGGGCTGTGTTTCGTGTAGGCTTACACTGGCGTGACGTTTTGAAAACAATGTAAATCTCCCTCAGACAAGGTGACTTTTATCAATATATTAGGCTCTATTTATTATCAGATTCGAAAATGCTAATTAGCATCAAGAAGACATCATGCAAAACTACAAATCCCTGCAAGGTCCTGCACGTCATCTCTAGCTGACACCTTTGCTAAAAGGTACTGTGTCAATTTAAAACTTGCACAACACAGTTCACAGAATTGTTCATTTAAAGAAATTTGGCCAATTTATTAATTACAACATTTAGCTAACATTAGATAGTTAATCCAGAGATTCTTACCTTTGCCTTGATTTGGCAGTCTCGTCCAGATCATCATGGGATTTGTAGTTCTTTATGATAGCCACATGAGCAGCTAATTAGCGTGTAATTTTTGTAGTGGTAAATACAGGCAAATATATTGATACATTTCACCTTGTCCTGGAAAGATTTACACAGTTATCAAAACGTCACACCAGGGTAAGCCTACACGAAACACAGCCCTTTTTTTTTTTATTTCCCTGTTTGACAGCTAGGTTTTATGGGTATTATGACTCATACTGTGGTACTCTATTACCATCAGTGTCTTGACTTGGGCCAGAGCTCTCTGGAGTGCCATAACAGCACTTCAAATTTCTGGTGAATTGCTACCAGCTACACACTGAGGTAAAAGGTTGATTAAAGCAGAATGAAGGGGGTATCTTCATTGGATAGCAACGGAGAGCGGGCATTAATTTCCTTATTCCGCTTTGTTAAAGTTTATTTGCCACTAGTCTGTGAATCTATGCGTGACGTATGCTGTAAGTGTTTGAGATTGTCCATATTGAAGAGGGTTTAAGGTCATAAAAAGTCATGGAAATTTGTTTCATCATTTGTATCAATTTAATTCATGAAGGCACACTTAAATATGATCAATCACTTAGAAATATGCATATTCATGTCTAGTTATATACTGTATATTGCTTTGAAGGAGCTCACTTTATCCATTTGATCCCTGAAAAGCGAATAAAGGAATCGTTTTTAAAAAAGCATTTGGTTGTAATGGTACAAGATTTTATATCAAGGGTGGCAACCATGCTCCAGGATAGCTACTGGGTGTGCAGGCTTTTGTTCAAGCCATTAGTGATGGGTTGTTCGCTCTTGACGAGCCAAATCTATTTATTTTAAATAAATAAAAAATTAAGATATGAATAATCAAAAGATTTAAATGAATAGAATTAACTAATTCAAATAAAAAATAAATAAAATAATATAGGCCTAAATACTCAAGGGCACACACATTCGTTCTGACTGTCTGTTGTTCCTGTCAATCAGACACGCAGTGTGAACCAAAGAACAAAAAAATGCGTGAGGGAGGGCCGAGCCAACTCACTCACAGTCACACACTTAGCAGCCGAGGAGAGAGAGGAAGGACAGCTGTGAAAACAACAGCTGGAAAATGAGTCGGAAGCACAGTAGCATTTGGATGCATTTTAATAATGTAGACAATGTGTGTAGAATTTGCCAAAACAAATTCTCATATAAAGCCGGTTCTACGCACAACCTACACCGGCATATGCGAACTGTGCACCCAACTGTGAAGCTAGCTGTAGCAGAGCTTCGTGGAGATGTATCCACTCAGTCAAGTAGGCCTACCCCGCGACCCACAGCAACGCAGTCTTCTATGGTCCAGTTTATGCCAAAGTCTGTCTGTAGCAAAACAAGGACAAATTGATATTGCATTGACTAAAATGATTGCCACCGATTTCCAACCATTTTCGTGAAGGACAGAGGTTTTAGAAATTATAGTTATACTTTAAATGCAAATGTTTAATAGCATTATTTTTCATAAGAAACCAATGCATTTTTAAATACATTGTGGTTAAGGTAGAGTATGATTTCATTTAATAATTTAATTGGAATTGTTTTAACACCAATCATAGTCAAACTATCGCAAACTGTTTGACTTTAAAAAATACAAAACATATATATACACATATTTTTTAAGAGCCGTTTGGGAGCCAAAAAAGCCGGCTCTTTCTGGTGAACTGAGCCGAACGAGACGAGCCGGAATGCCCATCACTACAAGCCATGGTCTAACCACATTGTAGCCTAAACATCAGCTGCTCAACAGGACCTTGATAAGAAGACTTTGATGTTTCAGGGCTGGATCAAAACGCACGCCTAGACACCCAGGAGGTCTCCAGATGGAGGGTTGAACTCATGTGACTAGCAGTGCAGTTCTACTTTGGGGGTTAGGTTTCGATACACCCACTTGTTTCGATACACCCACTTGTTTCGCAACATCCACTATTAGACACTCCACAGTTACCCATAACTCAATAGAAAAGTGTTGTGGTGCTGTGGTGGTGCACGCAATGTTCTTGTGTAGTTAGAGCTTGTTGTGACACGTCAGGTATTCAATACTGTTCTCAAGACTTTTCGTAAGACACATATCAACTCTAAAACCGGAGTGGAAGCAGGCCAAGCGAAGTAAATTACTCCGCCCAAAATCTGTCGGCATGAGACAAGCCCATTTTGAGTATTGATGTCTATTCAATTTTTGAATTACGTGAGGCTTATTTCATTGAATAGAAGTTTTGTCATGTTTAGGCGGTTACAAATGTACTGATATGTGGATGCACGTCGCAACTTTCAGAAAAACAACTTTGTGCTGTGGCGCACACGTGTATCTGCCCTATCATTGGCTAAAATGCCCCCACTTGATCTCACCTGCCAGAAAATGCTGTCCAATAATAAGACCGCTAACAACATTGGACGAGGCCTAAAAAAGGTTTGGACAGTTGTCTGTCCATAGACGGGTTAGGAGACAACGTCACGGAACACAATATGTACGCTTCCATGGTCAGAAGTGATTCTGGGGGGAAGAAGCCTGTGGAGGCATCAGTAACATGAAGTGTTTTGTCATTACTCTGTCCGACTGGGTGCAACGATAGCCACCAAAATACCTTAGAAGTGACTTAAGTATATAATCACAGAGCAGCCAAAGATGGAACTGTATTCTTGCCTAGGAGGTAAATTCTTGAGATTCTTGCTTTCTTTCGCAATTTTGAAATAGGTAAGAGGTTCATAAAAAAAGGCTAACCCTTATTTCAATTCACTATGATGTATAACTAAGGTAAACTACGCAAAGTGTAGCTTTTTAACCATTTCAGAGTTGTGAAAGAATATGCAAGCTCTCTAGAATTTACTGCAGAGGCAAAGTTTACAGCTCTGTGATTACGAAACCAGTGAGAACGTATTTCGATGGTTATCGTTACACCCAAAAGGCCAGAGTAATGACACTTCATGTTACTGATGGGTCCCCAGGTTTCTTCCCAGGAGCAGGGGAGGATGTAATTTAGTCTGTCATGCTCAGGCATGTCTGCCTGTACTCTAAGATCCAATTTATGCTTGATCCGAAAATGTGGCCTGGGGTGCAGCGCCTTTAAGTTCATGTTCTACTTTCATGGATAGGGTGAACCGCCCCCTATTGGTCAGGATACATCACCTCAACTAGACTGCTTTTACACTATGGGGAATACTGTAGGGACAGTTCACTGCTACCGCATCACGTTGTCACTATTTACCCTCGCAGATGAAACAGTAACACAGACACATAAGCGCTTGAGAATAATAGTTTTTTTATAAGACTGGGTAAAGCACCAGCGAAAACAAAGACATGGTTAGTTTCTTACAACATTTCTCCTACCCAATACATCTCCATGACTTGTGTTTATCACAGAATTAGATATACAACATTATACGTGTGTTCAAGCAGGGGTAAACATAACTTAGTAGAAGTAAATTAACTCCCTCCATTTAGTACGATGTTACATT